>VXCM01004860.1:0-25655 GCA_014773175.1 Lucifuga dentata
TGTGAGCGTTTATCTCTCCATCAGGACACGTATGTTCATCGGTTAATCACGGAGGAGAAGCGGGTGAAGTTGGAGCAAAAGATCAGAATCAGGTCACATGTACGTGGTCATGTAAATCCAGCCTTAGTTTGACCATCATAGGAAACTATTTCCTGGTGGGATTTTCTTTCTCCGCCCCTAGATATTTCTGACCAATGAGCAGAGAGATGTCACATGACATCTCACATTATATCCAAACCAAATGGTAAATGCAGCATTGTAACAATCTAGTTTCTGATGCAGATGAGAACAAACCGCAGGTGTGAAAATGTCCTGAGTCTGGATGAAGGAGAAGTTTTAGCTCAGCAGCTTCTCTGAAATAAAAAGTCAGGATGTGATTCTTCAGCAGAGGAGATGAAAATGTTCAGGCAGCTTGAGCGGTTCGGCGAGGAGAAAACGTGTTTTGAATTTGTATTTTAATTAGCTACAATATTCTGATTCAGTTTGGCAAAACAAAAATGATGTGACTTATTTAGTCATGGATGGATTATTTTGGATGGTTTGGTTTGTGTGTTTTCTAAGCGTCTGCTGTGGGTTGTGGGTAATCAGCCGTGGTTTTGTGTGTGTGAGCAGCTCTCTGCCTGACTCAGAGTGTTGGTGGTTATCTGACTCACAGCCGCTGCTCTCGCCTTATCAGCAGTCTGAAGCTTGCATGCTCAATCGCCTGATTTGTCAAGGGTGACTCCGAAAGATTCTGATAGGCACTCTGCAAATCAGCCAGTTGATCTAAAATATCGACCAGCCACAAAAAGTCATTACACACAATAATGGCGGGCAGGACCTTGAAGATGTGACTTAATTAGGTTTCAAATGGCTTCAAAAATGCCTTCAAATCTGCTCCCCTCGAGAGTAATGCTCTCCTGGATTTTTCTCCCTGATTACAGGTGTCAGAAGTGAAGCACACGACTGATGACAATGCAACTGCGCCAGCAAAAATGCATAGGAAATCTCAGTCCTGCTATTCAACATGGCTGTTTGTTCCATCTGCATTCTCCTCACAGTCATATTGCCTGAGCCTGAGAAAGACGAGGCACTTCTGGAACTGCACACAGCACAAGTCCTGCTAAATGACACGATTTCGTAATGAAATTCAGAGTAATAGAAGCGAGGTGGCGACACAGCAGCATGTCAGTATTCAGGGAGTGGTGCTGGCATCTCTCGTTTCTTTCAGTCTTCCAATAAAACTGCAGAACATTTTAACGACTGAAAAAAACAGCTTTCATTCACTTTCAACCTACAAATTTCACACTCACACATTTATCATAACATGGTATAGCCTTTAGATGATTAAATAAAATGCCAGTGAGGTTTTGTTCCAATGTTCATGAAGTCCACTTATTTCCATCCTGTGTCTCCTCACAGAAAACCAAGATCTCCACGTATGATAAGATGTGGGAGTTCATGAGCAGCCGCAGGCACTCGGTGATGGTGAAGAACATTGAGGAAGGAATCCACCGCGTGCTCACCTCAGACTACGCTTTCCTCATGGAGTCCACCACCATCGAGTTTGTCACACAGCGCAACTGCAACCTTACCCAGATTGGAGGCCTCATCGACTCCAAAGCCTACGGAGTCGGAACCCCCATGGGTATGTATGCAGTCAGAATATACCCAGCAGCTGATGCAAGGAACAGACAACAGACAGGGAGGCGTCCTGATATACAAAGCAACACACACACACACACACACACAACACACACATGACACACAGCTAGCAGCATGAAGCATCAAGATGTTTGTTGTGGTTACCTGCAGTTTAACGTTGCATATTCCATGGAAATCAGTTTAAGATAAATAATTATGAAGAATTTATTGTAACATCAAAGGTGTTTTCAGACCTGCAGATCATTTGTTTTGGTGTGAATCTGGAATTAAATTGTTCCACTGCTACATTTACTGCTTACTTTGGTTCAGTTTCACACGGGAAAGCATCCAATCAAACCAGAATATGTTATATCAGCAAAAGTCATGTGACAACACTCTCTCTGCTCATTGGTCAGAAATGTCTGGGGGCGGAGAAGAAACTCCATACAGGAAGTAGTTTCTATGGTGTCAAAGTAAATCAGAGTAACAAAGATGAATGTGGATCCTTTCCTAGTCATAGCATCATTTGATCCATGAAGAAGAAAACTATGACAGCAGAAGCTGAATCTGATGTAGAGACAACGTGTGGAAAACCACATGCTGCTTCACATGATGTGAAGAAGACGTGCTGCCTTCACACGCTGAACAGGAGAATGGAGCTACATGCTGACAACATACAACATACACTAACCTGAACACGTTAGTTAAGATCGATGTTTCCACCTTTAATGGCATCACTTTGATTTGATAATTAAAGATATAGATAATGAAACATTAACCACCCACACCTATCATCTCTGTTTCAAGATCAATCAATGCATCAGTAGATCAATGGATTGATCTGAGTTGCTCTAAGTAGCGTGGATCATGTTCACACCACAAGTGAACTTCTCTGAGTAAATTTGGAACCAGATTGAGATCATCTCCTCAAAACAGTCTGCATTCAGACAAACAAACACTACTCAGAGTGAACTGGACCAGATCACGCTGCCGCCGTGATAAAGCTCGAAGACCTGAAAGTAACTTCTGAAAGTATAAAATATGGTTTGGTGTGAAAAGTGAAAAATAACTCCTTCCATTTAATAATTCTTGCATTAAAATTCTCAAATGTAATCCTGTTGTCTGTCTCAGAGTTACTGGTGTTAAGATCTCAGCGTCTGTGGAAACCTGGGTGTTGTTTGGCTCGGTGCTCGTGGTCTCTCAGAGGAACGTCCTCTGGGATGCTGAGACTTGGCAAGGTCGTGCTGCTGTTTGTGTATGCGTGGCTGGCCGGCCGCACGCCGCCGTGTGACTGACTGTTCTGCTGGGTGTGAAAACAGCGGAGGTAGGCGATGTTTACTTTGGGTGATTGCATTTCCTGACTGATGTGCTGCCTTTGAATGTTTGCTTCTGTGTGTGTGTGTATGTGTGTGTGTGGTTTTGTTTGTGTGCGGGCCCAGGTGATTACCTCTTTCATTGTGACATTAAACTTCCATCACCGTGAGGTGCAAAGTGTGAGTGTGATGCACTATCTTTGGTCCTGTCTGATATGTCACATGTTAAAGGATCATACCGGTGATTTTGCTTGTGTGAGCCCTATAAATGCAAGCCGCATACACATTACGTTACCGACAACCATTTTCCAAAACATAAAACAATTTTAGTTTTTGTGTTATTTTGCCAATTATTTCAAAATCAAACGTTCAGGTGATACACACCTTAAAATCCATGCTAACACTGACGCACAATTGTGATAAGGAAGTGATAAGTCTCTTTGCCATCTAAGTGCTGATATGCATATGTCCATATGGAGCTTAGGTAGGAGTTGGTAAATCTTGGATAGTAGTTATTTAAAGCAGCCACGTTGAGAAAGTTTATGTCAGGTGGGAGGTTTTAATATTTGTTTTAGCTTGGATCGAGGATTTGATCTGTAAATATTCAAGAAAATGATCGTTCCCAGGGTCGTACCTGTGGACCAAACTATGGAGTAGATAGTGTTATTTTGAATGATGTGTTTGAAATGAGTTACACCTTTTCCAGGTGGAGGCTGAGTGGGTTTTTTATTTATTTTTTTTTTATTGAGTAGAAAGTTGGGGTTGTTCCAGATCGGAGAATGTGTTGATGGAGATTGAGTGTTTTTGGTGATCTTGTGGAATTCCCACCAAGCTGTCAGAGTAGTTGCTGCTGTTACAGATAGTAAGTAGTTTTTGGTGGCCTGGGCTCAAAAACAGCCAATCTGAGATCTGACTTTCATTACAAAATGCTTGTTCTGTATCTATCCACTTGTCTGACTGATTTAAATATGTATTGGAGCTTATTTGCCAGCACTTAAAGTGTGTTTTAGGTTTCTGGAGTGTGGTTACTTTTATTTGTGGTGGTTTATTTTTCCAGTAATTCCAAAATTTGGCGAGAGATTTAAGAGATTTGAACCAGGTTGCAGTGGGTTTACAGGGATATTAGAGAAAAAAATTATTTTGGGGTGTATCATCATTTTTATTGTTGCATTCTACCCATTATAGATAGTGGTAGATTCATCCGACGTTGGAGGTTGTTGTTTGTTGTTGGGGGAATTGAGGTGAGATAACTCTGACAGCTTGGGGAAATGTTGATGTTAGCAGTGCGTAAAGGAATATGTGCTGCAGCATCCCAGGTACTTGGATTAGGCAGGAGGTGAGTAGAGTTGGCCTAGTTTATGGAGTAAAGAGATATGAGAGAATGATTCAATAAGTGTGATATTTCTTTTTATGAGGACAGTGGGTTTTGTAGAAAGAGGAGTGTGTTGTCCGTGTAAAGGCTAATCTTATGTAGCATGCTAGGTGTTTAAATGTTTTTGATTTATTATTTCGATGAGTGGCTGCTGCTATGGTTTGATGAAAATCAAAAAGAGGGAGGGGCCTTTTTGTCTTGTGTCCCTGTGCAAGGTGAAGTTTTGTGATGTTAGTCCATTAGTGAGAACTGAGGTTTGGTGAAGTGTCAAAGATACTGACACAATGAATAAATAATTCTCCAAAGCCAAATTTTCTTAATGTAGAATATAAAACTTTCCTGTTGACTCTGTCAGAGGCTTTTTCTGCATCTGATGAGACTATTATAAGCGCTGTGGTTGCATTCAACTGAACTTCGTGTGTTGCTGGGTGAGTATCTGCCTTCATGCCTTCATTTGGTTGGGGTGAATTATGAAGGGAGTGGCCTCTTCATTTGTTGCAGCTGGAGCTTTACTGATGATTTTGATGTCTGTGTTGATGAGGGGTGGGTGGATAGGTGGGTGGGTGGTCTGATCGAGTGGATCTTTTGAATTCTGTTTTATCTTGACTGATAGTTTGCTGAAAAGGTGCTAGAATGACCCAGAAATGTTTATGGAGCTCAGCAGGAAGCCATCGGCTCCTGGTGTTTTACAGTTCAGCATATGGTTAAGTGCTCACCTGGTGTTATTGGTAAATGAAATGTGTCTGTTTGTTCTTCACTTCATGTTGGTAAATCAGCATTGCTAAGGAATGAGATAATGTCTTTGGTTTGGTTCATGTTCTGTGGAACATTTGGGTAGAAGTTTTAGAAGATTGAATTAATTTCTTGAGGGGATTGTGTGGGTTTATCAGTAAGAAGAAAAGGTCTGCACACTGAGTTTCAAGCTCTATAAAAAAGTCTATTTATTAGTGTAACATTTTGACCAACGAGGTCTTCCTCAGGCAAACCTGAGGAGTAGGTCAAGAAACCTCGACTTACTGTACAGGGGTAACACATAATAATAGTTTAATATATCCAGTACACATATTACAATAAAAAGCTACTGTATTAGAATAGTACATAATGTGGAATGCAATGAGCATGCCAATGCACTGTTGTACAAAGCACAAACTTTGAAATTTAGTGGAATTTAGGACTGCACAAATAATGTTCAAAACAAACAATAAATTACTCCTGCTTAACATACAGCAACTGTTCACAAGTAAGACAATGATGTTATGAATTAAGAAGAAATTTTAATTTAAGAAAGCAGTTTGCTCATACCACTTTGAAGAGCAGATGTATATCAGTTTATGGGGTCAATTTATGGAATAGTTTAGATAATGAACTTAAACAGAGTACAACTATGAATCAATTTAATNGAGAGAGAGAGAGAGAGAGAGAGAGAGAGAGTAGTATGAAATAGTAAATGTGTTCTTAGTTCTTTTAGGGTGTGCTTTTTTATATGTTAATTTTGATGTATGTAGATGTGTAAATCATGTAAAATTGCTTATGGTTGTTTGGAAACATATCCTTATATTTATTTATAGGTAAACATTTGTTGATATCTGTATATAAACATTATTTTTGTAAATATAATGAAACAAGTGGGAAACAATAAGAGATGAGCTGCATAAATATGTAGCGGGTAGGAATTAATAAGTTATACTTCATCCTATTGTTTTCAGAAATTTATTTAATTGTTTTTATTTTATTTTTCTTTGTTATATTATCACGTCTGAAATAAATAATGAATCAAATCAAATATAGCATCACTTAAAGTATCTCAGGAACAACCTCCTGCCTTCAGATCACCCTCTAGATCACATACTAACTTAATTGTCCAACATGTGTGGAATCACAGCAGTTACCCTGAGAACTGAAATTAAAGCAGCTGATTGGTCCTTCAGAACTGTAAATGAAGTCAAACACAAAGACAGCAGCACGGGTTCAAAGACCTTCAAAACAAGTCCGTCACAAAGTTGTGGAAGGATCCTCATCAGGTGAGGATAGAAATAGATTTCCAAGGCTCTGAATCTACCTGGAAGCTCCATTAAGTCCATCATTATGAAGTGGAAAGTGCAGTGCCTGATGAAATCAGGACGTCCATCAAAGCTACGAGACAGAAGACAACAGAGAGACACCAGGAATCAAACTGGCAACCTAGAAAGACCTGCAGGGTTTAATGTCCAACACAGGACAAGATGTGCATCAAACAACATCACAGATGCTGCAGCATCTGGTGGAAGAAGAAAGAACTTTCTATCAAAGATCCATTTGAAGTCCTGTATTTTTTGGGCAAACTGCAGTCAGGACTCCAGAAAATAAACAAAAATTAATGGAACATTGCTATCGTAGCAAAATGAGAACCTGAACTTCAGCGGTCGTGTTTAAATTTATTTAATATTTAGTAGTTTAATCCCGATCACAATGAAGATTAAACATCTCTGAAATGTGGAGAATTATGTTAATAAATGGGCGGCATGTTGGCTTTATATTTAGCACTGTTGCCTCACAGCAAGAAGGTCTTGGGTTTGAATCCGACTGGGTTCTTTGCATGTGGAGTTTGCATGTTCTCTCGTGTCTTTGTGGGTTTCCTCCAGGTAGAGCTGTGCGATACGGCCTAAAAATAAAATCTTAATTATTTTCACACTTAAGGACGATTCTCGATTTGGCCACATCCTTCGCTGTAGTAGTAGCCAAAGGAACAGCTTCTGGCCACCTGGTCGTGCGGTCAACCATAGTTAATAGATACCAAAACCCACGTGATAGAGGCAACGGACCTACCAGATCTATACGTGGTCAAACTTTCGTGCCGGGACCACAAACTCAACCAATGGGGCCTTCACATGTACGTGAACTTTTGCTCGCTGGCATGGCACTCGTATGATGCCACCCATGTATGAATGTCTTTTTTTCAAGTTCAGCCAAACAAAACACGATGAGATCAGCCACTGTGTGGCTTTCCTACCTGGGTGTGATAAACCGTGAAAGCATTCAAAAACCTTTCTCCGCCAGCCTGAAGGAACCGGTGGGCGGGGATGACCGGTCAACACGTCACACAGGAGCACCACCCCTGAGTTATGGACCGTGGCCTCAGTCAATGTCAGGCCGGAACCTGATGCTTTAAGGGCCTGGATGTTCAGGTCCCCCACCTGATCCTTCACCATTTCCACATAGTTGATGCCAAAATGCACTGCAGCCAATAATGGCCGGGACAAAACAATTGGACACTACATTGTCCTTGCCATCCACATGGTGGTGAACTCAGAGACATAAGCCAGTTGACGCTGCTGCCTAGCAGATCATGATTCCGAAATTTTAGGCATGGCCAACACCAATGGCTTATGGTCCACGAATGCACTAAAAGCATGGCCCTCTAACATAAAACTAAAATGCCGGACCAATAAATACAGCACAAGGAGCTCACAATCAAAGGTGCTATACTTCTGCTCATTGGAACACAGCTGGCAGCTAAAAAATGCAAGTGGCTGCCAAGACCCCCCCAACAAGCTGCTCCAGCACTGCACCGACAGCCAAATCAAACACATCAGTGGACAGAGCGATCAGAGTGTTCGCCATGGGATGAGTCAACAACGTGGCTCCGGCCAATACCTGCTTTGCGTCTGAAAATGCCTGCAACATGTCCGCTGACCAGCTAACCACTTGGCTTCCTGTTTTAAGTTTGAGAGCCGCATAGAGGGGTTGCATCAACTCTGCAGCATGGGGAATGAACCTATGGTAAAAATTTACCATGCCCAGAAATTCCTGCAGGGCTTTGATCGTACATGACACTGGAAAATTGACAATCGCAGTCACCTTGGAAGGGAGAGGGACTGCTCTCTCCTTAGTAACCTGGCGTCACAAAAAGTCTATCAACAAGTGGCTGAACAAGCATTTCACAAGGTTCAGAATGAGTCCATGCTCGGCAAGTCTGAAAAAGTGTGTGAAGATGGATCATATGTTCATCGCTGGAAGCACTAGCCACTAATATGTCGTCCAGGTAAATAAACAAAAAGTCGAGACTGGACAAGACTGAGTCCATCAGCCGCTGAAAAGTTTGTGCCGCATTTTTCAATCCAAAAGGCATATGCAAAAACTCAAAAAGACCAAAAGGGATAATGACCACCGTCTTCGGAATGTCCTCCACCCTTACTGGGACCTGATGATAACCACGAACTAGGTCTATCTTAGAGAATATGACTTTGCCTGCTAAATGCGCTGAAAAATCCTGTACATGAGGAATAGGATATCTGTCCGGAACGGTCGCATCATTAAGACAGCAGTAGTCACTGCACGGCCACCAACTGCCGTCTGATTTAGGCACCATATGTAGTGGCGACGCCCACGAGCTATTTGACCACCTGACTATACCCAGCCACTCCATGTTAGCAAACTCTGCCTTTGCGATGCTAAGCTTGATTGGAGCCAGTCTACGCGCTCGAGCATAAACTGGGGGATCCTACGGTAGTGATGTAATGTAAAACCCCGTGTTTAGGTACAGGAGTGGTGAACGTGGGTATGGTAAGGGAAGGAAAGTCATGCAGCAGGCGTGTGTACCTGCAATCCATGTCAAAAGTGCTACAGAGGGACGAGGTTGGAAGATTGCTAGGTCTGCAAGGCAGGGAGGCGAAATCAGTCACATCCACAAGCTGACAGTTCTTCACGTCCACCAGCAGACCGTAGGCACAAAGAAAATCTGTGCTCAACAACAGCCTTTCCACCTTGGCCACCACGAAATCCCAGGAAAAACGCCATCCATTGAAACAGAGTGGAATGAGCCGCTTCCCGAAGGTGGGGATCCTGCTCCCGTTAGCTGCCTCCAGGGTGGCGACTCTCTGACCTGCCTGCATGTCCACCATTGTCACCAGGAGGATGCTCACCTGTGCGCCCATATCACACAGGAACGACCAGATAGGGCATCCTGGATGAAGAGCAGACAGTTGGTACGAGACCCCATCACCGCCCCCAGCGATTTCCTGGGTCCAGGTTCCATGGCACTGCTGTAGCTGCATGGCTGATGACATCGGAAAGATTTGGATCCAAACCAAGCGTGAAAATAACACAATCCAGCCTTCCTGCTTGGGTCCTTTGCTGAGGGAGAGATGGCCTGCTTCACCACTGGGTCAACTGACAGGTGTAAATGTCCGGGGGTGCATGGCGCCATCGCCACCGAGCGAAGGCTATCCACCATCTTGGCTAACTCCCAGTATTCAGGCTTAGGAAATCCCACCAACGGCATCTGCACATTCTCAGGTAACTGCTGCAAAAACAGCTCACGGAAGATGAAACACTGTCCATGGTCACCCAGGAGCATTAACATATGGTCCATAAGCTCTGAAGGTCTCAAATTGCCGGGATCAGACAGCGAGAGGAGGTGTCGGGCACGCTCTGCCTCGGTGCAGCCAAACGTCTCCAACAGGAGCGTCTTCAACTCTGCATACTTGCCATGCGCTGGCAGGGATTCCAGCAAGCTGACGATCTGGCCAGCTGTAGAGCTAGGAAGCGAGGCCACGATGTAATAATATTTGGTCTCTTCGGCGGTGATGTCCCAGAGGGCAAACTGGGCCTCCATCTGAGTGAACCAAGCGCTGGCTTGCCGCTCCCAAAACTCCAGCAACTTCAGGGCCACAGCGTTTGCCATCTCGACCAAAATACTCCGGAAACGTCTCGGAGGGTCAGGGTCACCAATTTGTGGCAATCAGCAAGGAGACACAGGTAAGAGGTTCTTTCTTCACTGGCTGATGCCAAAACTTTATTTCTCTCACACCACACCCAACACAGCCCAGATATACTGTGACACATGCGCAGTAGCATCCTACCCTTAAAGGGGCCACACCCCCAATGCCTGTGGGTGAATTATGTTGCATTCTCTGCAATACTTTTAAATAAAACTGTAGGGCTTTCTAAACAAAACCTTTTAAACTAAAAGGTTTTTTCAGCAATGTCCAGGTTCCTTGTGAGGAATACCAGCCTGTCTGCTGCCTCTTGATGCTCTAACACGTATTCCACGTATGAAGACCCTCTGATCAGACACTATGACACTGGAACATGATGCAGTAACATCATTTTCTTTTTCACTGTGCTTTGACTGCAGATCTGCATCTCTCAGTGCTGCATTGCTGCCACTCAGCTTCATGTTTTTGCTGCAGCTGCTGAAATACATTTGAAGCGCTGCTACTTTTAGCAGCTGCAGCTCCTACAAACTTCCTATAAACAGACCACGCTGGTTTGCTCCACGCCGTGAAGAAAAAANAGCTGCAGCTCCTACAAACTTCCTATAAACAGACCACGCTGGTTTGCTCCACGCCGTGAAGAAAAAAACAAACCACTTCCACATGACTGACATGATGAAGTGACATTACCCTTTTTTTTTTTAGGAACGAGCTCATCTTCAACATCTTCACAGCACGTCTGACCTGCTGAAAGCTACATGGGCGTGGCATCAGCAACATGATGGACGAGTTTTTTGACGGGGAGCGACCGGCTGTATTTCCCATTAAAAAATAGGTAGAAAATAGTTTTTTTTTTCTTTTGTTTTTAACGTATTGATNTATTTCCCATTAAAAAATAGGTAGAAAATAGTTTTTTTTTTCTTTTGTTTTTAACGTATTGATTTGGTGTTTCAGCCATTTTACACATTGTGCCAAAATGTAAAATCGAATTAATTGATTAAATCGATTTATCGCTCAGTCCTACCTTCAGGTGCTCCAGGTGGTCACGTGTGGTCAGAACAAGACATTTAAATTGCTAATCCTACTCTTTTAGCAGCCTTTAGCATATGTAGCCTGTATTCCCATATAGCCAGGCCATTTAGCATCTATGTATCTCATTGACTTAAACAGTGAGAGGTTGTCAGGCTGCATTAGTCGCCTGGTTAGAGCCTCAGCTCTCAGGTTAGCATGGCTCGTTCTAATGGAGTGTTTACGACGTGAAACCTCCTATTCAACACTTACACTTATGAAGAGGTGTTGTACAACACACATGCACATACGTATCAGCAGATGCTAACAAGTTCCATTTCATGGTGGGTAATTTATGTCAAAAGTCATCTTTGAACCAGACATGGGAACGTGATCTGGAGATCTCTTTATGCCACTTCATGCCAGTAGGAGAGATCCCAGATTATATGGACCAATCAGTCTTTAAATCCAAATGCCACTGTGCTGTTCCATGTACACACTCAACTTTTTTCCACTGCAAAAACAGCTTCTCACATCAGAACCTGTGTATGTTCTGAGATTGGTTTTGTTTGCATTGTTTCTAAAGCCTACAAGAACTACATATGTTATAGGCTATTTAAAGCCTGTATTTTTGCATGTTTGAGCTGAATATATTCAATTTTCACACACGTACTGACTGACAGCATGTTACTGACAATCATTTCCCAAAGCATACTACTGGAACGGTGAATTAAAAATATTTTTCCTACCTTCCAGACCTCCATTGGTTTCAGTTCATTCTGCTATTAAAATCAACTTGTTGATACTTGAAACATTCTTGGGATAGGTAATCCATCATCACCAACAAGACGTGTATTCAGGTTTTTTTTAGAAGTTATGTAATTTTAGTGTTTAAGCTCAATAAAAAGCGTGGAGTGAATGTATGCCTCCACCGGGGAATATAGTCCCAAAAGAAGACCTGCGTTTATGGAAAAATTTAAAGGACCGTGACTTCATAAGGCTGTGTAACTATTAGCAGGAGAAACATGGATTTTTAAGGTGGGTGTATCACTTGAATATTTGATTTTGAAAGATTAAGAGATTTTGCAAAATATCAGGAAAGCTGAAATACGGTTTTATCCTTTGGGAAATGACTGTCAGTAACGTATGAAAATTGAATATATGAGGCTCAAACATGCAAAATGGGTGGTATGGTCCTTTAACATTTTAAAAGTTTAGTTATAGTACAATTACTGTAGTGATGTGTAGACAAGTACGGTAAGGAATGGAACAAAGTATAATTCTGAGTTTGCCAAGTGTTAGCTGTATTCTGTTACCGTGGAAAATAAGTTTGATAATTGATAACAAGGCCCCATTTACAATTGTATTAAACTGTAGTCTCTGTATCTGGTTAAGGACATCTGATGTGATTTACACCTTGCATTGCAAAGGGTACTCTTGCTGTCTAGATTCTTCCTGCATTGTGATTGGATCTCAGTCGGCGGGTCGCTGGGTGGTTTGTGTTTAAGCTTTGCTCCATGGATGAGCTTCTTCCATTGTTTGATATATGTTGTAAATTTTTGTGTGGGCTGTAACTCTCTGTGTTCCAGGTCCATTACCCCTTAATACTAATTATCCTGGATGATACCGACTCCTTTGCTTTTTCTGTGCCTCACCTCGTCTCTCCAAGCTCTTCTACTCATGCTGCACCATGTTACAATGCAGAAGCTCATGTGTCTCGGTGAACTCAGGCTGTACCGGCAGAGACTCAAGCCCCCATTATTAGGTTCAACCAAGCTGGGTAAGACTTGAGGTAGAGACCAGACAAAAAACGTCCACAGGTGGAGCTTGGTGAAGTGCTTACACCCTGTAAAATCAATATCCTCTTAAAAAAACCAAAACAAAAAAACCCTGTATTCATAAGACCAAATACAACAAGATTCAGCAGGAAGTTGCAGCAGGATCTGGCACTATGCCAGCTCCTGATGAACGCTCGCCTCAGAAAGTCAGGCGCCTGAGAGAGAATTTGCAAGAGAAGACAAGGTGACATTTTCAAATTGTGGGTGGATTTTATTGTGATATATGATGCATGTGGCAGGTCGGCTTGTGATCTGCTCATACTGTGACGTTTTTTTTTATGCTTGGTTTTTGGTGTTTTAATAGTATTGAATGGTGTGTACAGTGTGTATATATTTGTAATGGACAACTCATTAAATGGACTCATCTCTGGTTTTATTTACCTGTTTTGCACAGCCAGCTCTGTTTCTTTGCCTCTGACAGTGTTATTTCTCCTGCTCTCTTCTCTTTGTCTCTATCACTGATGATGATCAATCTTCATTTAGCTTCATTAGACTGCATTAATCAAAAGGGCTACGGGGAAAGTGTCTGCGCTGCTTGTCAGCAGGATGCAATCTTAGTCGTCATTGCTGTGGCCCAGCAGGCTGCTGAGTTTCACCTCATAAACAGGAAGCTTCCTGAATTCATTTCTACAAGACAGAAGATTTCCAAAGTTGTGACCTCTACCCCAAACACTCCCTTTCACTGTCCCGCTCACAGCTGCTACTGTGTAGGACAGTGAGGGGTGAAGTTAGACATGAAGGACATCAGGCAGGAACCTTAGACTGAATGAAGCAGCAACATCAGGTCACTTTAAAGACACATTTAATATGATTTACAACCAGCATTTCCAAACAGAAATCACCTACATGTGAGCACGTGTGGTCCAGTGTCTATTCTGATCAGCTGACGTGACTTTACATTGATGTCAAATGTTCCCCTAATAGGATTATGATGTGTAAATTAATCTAATTTTCTCAGTATTTGGCCTTCCACCCACACAGCGTTTTTCATTAGCAAAACCCAATGCTTTTCAAAGTGGATGCAAATAGAAACACTGGCCTTAAGCTTTCTGCAAGTGCTGCACATGTTAAGAAGACAACTTTCTCTCACCTTCAATTTTTTTTTTTTTTTTTTTNTTTTTTTTTTTTTTTTTTGCGAGAGAAGAAAAAACAGTGCTACATGTGCACCCATAAATTACACAAGACTGCCCTGCTGAATCAGGAGTCTAAGCAGAACACAACACACCTTGATAATCTCACATGTTCACCAATCTGCGTGTTGATGGCCACTCCTGTGAACTGCCCATGCTCATTCACATCTACACTCATATGAGTATAGGTGCATGCACTGAGAATCCAAGCTCAAAGCAAAATGCTACCCAGGTTTTTTGTGATCAATTATTTCAGTTGCTAGTACAGTAATCACACAATACAGTGATATCATTGATCTGTGTTGATTTTTAAAGACTTTTAGATCACTACACGAGCATACATTAGTCATCTTAATGCAACAGTCCAGGAATTACTGTTTGAGTTTGTTACCATGCATGAGCCACAATCAACCATTATTTTATACTGCTGTCATTATAAAATGATGACAGGAGAAAAAATGAAGTTAAAATCTAAATTAAAAAAGAAAGTGTAAATTGTGCTATAATGTAACTGATGTAACTGCAGTGTTTGGCTCTTACATCTCACGGAAACCTTCTCTGGTTAAAGGCAGCTGATGTCAGGACTTGCATTTCCGTTGCACCTTACAAAGCATCTGGTTGTCTGGCCTCTGCTGATTGGCCCTTGGCAGGCAGATTGTTAAGGGCTGTTTTCTTCCTGCTCACTGAATGAATAGCGTTTTTGCTTGTCTGTCACTGTCTAAGTTCCAGCTGCAGGTATGTTGAGTCACAACTCCTGATTCAAAGTAACTTCATAAACCAGAGCAAGCAGGAGTTTTCAACCTGTGGGTGGAGTTTATCTTGTGAATGTGTCCTAGAACTTGACTATATTGACTGAATTGACTGTATCCACACCTGGACAGGTGTGAGTGAGACCTGATCACAGGTGGTCTGGAAGGTCCGACTGCGTTTCTGTTAGTGTGTTCTGTTAACTTACATGTTTCTACATCTGGGTACGTTTCGTTACAGATCGCATTTTAATTCAGTATATTTTGCTACTTGTAGATGTGGAAAGTATTTTGAAAACTTTCTGAAAAGGCTAGAACATACACCTCCCTGTTCACAAAAAAATAGTATTTTCAAATGTATCCACTTTTACACCAACATGCCTTACATATGGGTTTTAGGTATAGGTATATACTACGGATATAACCGACTATACTTGAGAGTTATACAAGCCTTAGAAGCCCATTTATTTACCAAATCTACACAGTGTCAAAGGTCCAGAAAGGGTGGATTTAGCGAAACACTTAATTCTAAAAAACTTGAAAACCAAGTACGCAAAAAACCCCTTTTGCTAATGGTAGAACTGACACTTTTGTTGTTTAACCACTTCCTTAAACGTGGTCACCATGGTGGTGATGTCCAGGACACACTGAAAAAAAGTGAGCTCTTCACTCTGTTCACAGTGGAGAACTGATTGACGCTGGATGTTGAAACAAACATGGTGACAACATGAAGAGAGGACAGCATCTGGATCAGGAACTTTCTTTGTCCAGGAAGTGCAGGAACTTTCTTTGTCCAGGAAGCGAGGGTAGGGTCACAGAGAGCTTCCTGCAGAGAAATGTTTTCCTCTAATCAGCTCAGTTTGCAGGGAAGCTGTATTGGCCCAGAGGCAGAATTTCTGTGATTCCATCAACAAATCTCTGAAATTCTGACAAGAAATCCCTTTGCAATGCACAGTCGTTTCTCAGACTGAAGCCCTCAAAGTAAAACTGTCTTTGCCTCGAAACCTTGTAAGTATTGAGAGTGCAGACAGGAAGAGACATGAGCCTCATAAAGCAGAAAACACGAGGCTTTGCTGTTTATCAGATTCCCCAGACACTAATCATCTTAAGCACTTACACGTTTATTTACTTTCCTTTATGCTGTTCCTTAGAATTAACATGCAAAACAAATCTCCAGATGCATTATGAAGAAGAAGCTCTTAGCTCTTGCTGGGCTAAAAATACACGTTCAGAGAGCAGCATTCAGCACATTTGAATTTGCAGTCCTGTTTGTCTCAGAGACGGAGCGTTAGGGATCAGTTAGGGATCGGTGTGCTGTTACTCCACTTTGATCTGGCAGATTGCAGCTCTGGGTCTGATTCTGGATTCATGGTGGCCTGTCACTCCATTCTAGTCCTCCTTCAGCTGAAGGATCTTATGGGTAAATATGCAGTGATGGCCTGTTTTCAGCTCACAATTATCATATTCTGGTTATTACCAAGAAGTTTAACAAAACACTTTCACTACAGAACACCTGGTTTCACTCCATGATGTGCACCATCAGAGCTACTTTCATGCTTTAGCTGCATGTATAAGGTTAGATATTCCACTTGTGATCAGAGGTCACCCTGATTAATCCATGCAAACTCCTGTTTTTTTAAATGGCGTTTTCACCCCTACAGGCTTTGATCCACTTCCATTGGGCGAGGGTTTGTTTCCTTCCTTGGTACAGTTGGTTTGTGCAGGTAAATCACACCTGGGACAGACAAAACAACTGTGCCAAGATTTATGGAACGCCAAATGCGCCAAATTTAAATAAGAATGACATTATGAAATAAATAACTCCATGCAAAAATCATTTTTATCATGAAATCTTATTTCATAATTTTTATTTCATAATGCCCCGTTTTTCAAGTCTCTTTTATTTCACAGTGCCGTTTTTCATGACACATTTCATTACGAGACTTCATCACAAGCATTATTTTAATGTCGACCATATATTCTAATTCTAAGTAGCTACTTTCTCACATGAAAAAAACTCAAAACTTAATTTGGCGACAGTTTAATAGTTGTAGTAGAAAGTTTTCACTTGAATTTGNAAAAAAACTCAAAACTTAATTTGGCGACAGTTTAATAGTTGTAGTAGAAAGTTTTCACTTGAATTTGTCTGCCTTGTCTGGAACCAGGAACCAATGATCAGCTTAAGTCCACGCCCACTGGCCTCAAATCTCTTTATGAAGTCTCGTAATGAAATGTGTCATTATGAAAAACAGCGCTGTGAAATAAAAGAGATTTTTGAAAAACAGGGAATTATGAAATAAAAGTGTTATTATGAGATAAGATCTCATGATAAAAATTATTTTTGCATAGAGTTATATATTTCATAATGTCGTTTTTATTTATTTAATTTTGGCACATTTGGTGTTCCATAAAGACAAGTTTGAGGAAGTGGTCTGGATCCGGTTCCAAATTAACTCTGGAATGGTTTTTTGTTTGTAGTTTGAACATGATTGATTCACATGACTTCAGAACTAACTCCAGATCTATCTGTTGATGTATTGATGTATTGAATGATTAGCAGCAGAGATGTGTGTGTATATGTATGTGTGTGTATGTATTTTAATGTTAACAGACTCCCACCTCTGATGATCAAATCAAACAATGCTGTTAAAGTGGAAACACATCAATCTTAACTAACATGTGTTCAGATGAACGTGTTCAGGTTAGTGTTTGCTTGTATGTTCTCAGCATGTTGCTCCATTCTCCTGTTCAGCGTGTGAAGGCAGCACGTCTTCTTCACATCATGTGAAGCAGCATGTGGTTTTCCACACGTTGTCTCTACATCAGATTCAGCTTCTGCTGTCATAGTTTTCTTCTTCATGGATCAAATGATGCTATGACTAGGAAAGGATCCACATTCATCTTTGTTACTCTGATTTACTTTGACACCATAGAAACTACTTCCTGTTTGGAGTTCCTTTCTCTGCCCAAGGACATTTCTGACCAGTGAGCAGAGAGAGTGTTGTCACATGGCTTTAGCTGATTATTTTAATTATTTTGGTTTGATGGGATGTTTTCCTGTGTGAAACTGAACCAAACTAACAATTTAGTCTCTGGTTCAGACCAGAACAAATGATCTGCAGATCTGAAAATGTTTTAAATTTCCATTTGGATCACAGAGACATGAGATGCAAAATCAGATTCTGTGCAGTATGACTTATATCTAAAAGACTAATTCACATACATTACAAAATAAATGTGAGGTATATTTGCATACATAACTGAAGACCATCTGACTGACATTCAGAAGGAAGAAAATTCAGTTACTTTCACAATACACTCTGCTTCTCTCTGTAGTGTATTATATGTCTGAAGGATCCGCTGATTTAAATGATCTTTCATTTTAATAAAAGTAATGTAATAGCTACTAAGTAGGTATTCCACACAGGGCCTCAGATTGGTTGACTTTTATCTGGGTTATGACAATAGTCAGACCTGTCTGTATCAGTTCTTCAGTGTAACACGATCCTCACGTTCAGCCTCTCTGTGATATTACAGCTGAGGTCTTTCATTAATTTTGATCCAGCAGAGCTGGCAGACTTTCAAGGCTGCCTGTTTCTTTGTCTGAGCCCGTGATTTATCTGACACTATCTGGCTGTTGTTCCACAGCGGAGCTGAAGGGAATGTATCTACTGTAGATGGCAATGAATAACAAGGACCACAGCACACTTCACATTTGCCATCACCATGGTGATAGATGCTTTTCAAACATGCTAGCTGGCTGTTCTGAAATAAAGAGTCAGATAGTAGAAGCCCTTGGGCAGAGATGAAGGACAGAGGAGATGGAAGGATGTGACTGCAGCCACGTCAGCTCAAAGTTCCAGCAGAGGAAGCTCTGCATCATTCACTACAAAAACATTTTGTCTTTACATTTTACCAGATAGCAACCATATTTCTCTCATGTTGAATGTAAAATCCAAACCCGTAAAGTGAAGCTGACTTCAGATATTCCACTCGCAGACAGAAGCCAGTTTAGATGTGAGCCTGCCTGAGATGAGAGTGGTGATCTGACACAGAGTTCACAGGCTAAATATCTGACCTGTCTGGAGTCTGAATCCTGTGACATGTGACCATCACGAGCTGCAGCCAATCACAGTGCAAGACACAGCAAGGGGAAACGAGGGAGGAGATACTTTTGAAGACATCCATTTTTGAAAGAAGGAAGTCCTTCCTCCTGCACAAAGATCTTACAGTCTGACCTGTCAGATTGTAGTAGTATCAGTCATTAACCACAAGGACTTCAACATCCCTGATAACCAGGCACACAGGTGTGTGTTGTGATGAGTACAGAGATCTGATGACCTTGAACGTGTTCCAGAATGAAAATCCTCAAGTTGCTGCATTCAAAACTGTGCTCAAATACAGGACTTACAGAAAGTGTTCTGCTAAAGTTTTGATACTGTAAACAGAGTCAGCAGCAGGCAGAGCCGACTGTTTATGATAATAGCTGTTATTAGTTTTTAAAATGATTCCAACAGCATTAACATCCTGATTACAGGATGCTGCACCACGGGGGGTNACCCTTCTGGTTAATCAGGGATGTTGACATGTGTCTGGTTTTGATCAGGGAAGGTGCTGAGGTGGTTTAGCTGAGTGGGGAGGAGGGATGGGCTGCTGGAGAAACAGAAATGAAGGAGGCTCGCTCAGCAGATATCTCACACTGGCAGACGGGAATGTTTCAAGGCTCTCTTTGGAAAAGGAATTTATTAGGCTGAGCTAACAGCTCGCACTGAAAACATTACCACAAATTAACCACACCAAGCATTTTAATTAGACAGGTATCCAGGTAGAACGATAGGAAATATGAGCCCCCGTAGATGTACTTTGGTTTTATTACTTCAGTATTGTTGGACCCTTGGGAACAATGAGATGCTTATGTTAGACAATGTTAAATATGTGCAATGAAATATAGTGGAATGTTCTCCTCGCTGAATGAATAACAGGATAGAAACTGAAATGCACTGAAAAATAAAGTAAAATGTGCAATAATCTTGATTGGAGCATAATGACGTGTTCAATGAAATATACTCAGACATGAAATCTCACCTCAAACTATTCAGCCTGCAGTGTGTTCGCCTATCAAACGTGCTTTGTGCAGTGGAATGTGCAGTCTGAATGGACCTGCTGCAGTTCTGATTAAAGGACCGCCTTTTTCTAATTGGAGTTCTTCATGGCTTTACATTTTCCATCCTTTTAATTTTTATTATCTCTGCTGAGGAGTGGAGCTTACCTCATCGCCCCTGTTATGAGGAACATCTGAAACAGCTGAAACGTGACATCTACAATCCTGTTGCAAAGAGAAATAAATCAATATTACATTTATTAATATGACACTAAAAAACGATGCGAGTTGATGTGAGTGATGACTGAAGCAGAGGTGTGTTGCGTAGTATTCTTTATCATCAGTCTAATGTTTTAGCTTTCATGATGCTTGTTTGGTGGACTGAGTAGATCAGAAAACCTGCAGATCTGACAGTTCCTGTTAAAGGCCGCAGGACGCTGCATCCGACCCGCCACGGCCAACTTCATCGAGNGTTCCTGTTAAAGGACGCTGCATCCGACCCGCCACGGCCAACTTCATCGAGACCTTGCTGGGAGGCAACCATGTTTATACCATTTCACAATGCCCACATTGGGAGATGGAGTGTAAGCCACAGTCATAGAGAGGCAAGGTTGTAACAGGAATTCTGAGTGTTTTTGTGATCTTCACTCGATGATAAACGGGGATAACGGCATACAGTTTCACTTTCACTTCTCTCTGCACAGCAAAGCGACAGAAAGAAACCGCAGAGATTAGAGAGAAATGAAAACGCTCACACATTCACACCTCACCACACCTGGCCAGTGGCTACAAATTTCGTCGGATGCCCCCCCCCCCNCCCCCCCCCCCAGCTTGCGAATTTTAGCTTTTGCAGATGAAAGTTAACAATCTTTGGTCATCAAACCAAAATGCCGGCAGCCGGTTTAGCACTGCCACAAATTGGATGCAGATGGATGACAAATTGATAACGTGATTTTTTTTTTTTTTTTTTTTNTTTTTTTTTTTTTTTTTTTGCAGCCATTCATCGCACAAATTGGCATGCATCAAACATTTTATTGTATGCATCTGACAGCCTGACATGAACGTGTACGATGGCTATATTATCGGGTAGTATTCAATAAGCGCATTTATTGAATACTGAATTTCTCTGTCTTTGATAAGAATCAGCCCTGCTGCTTCCTCTTGCTGACCTCAGGTGTCTTTTGGTCCTTCAGGCTCTCCATACAGAGATAAGATCACTATTGCGATCCTGCAGCTTCAGGAAGAAGGGAAGCTGCACATGATGAAGGAGAAGTGGTGGAGGGGGAACGGCTGTCCGGAAGAGGAGAGTAAGGAGGCCAGCGCTCTGGGGGTGCAGAACATCGGCGGGATCTTTATCGTACTGGCTGCTGGACTCGTCCTCTCCGTGTTTGTGGCTGTGGGAGAGTTTCTCTACAAGTCCAAACAGAACGCACAACTGGAGAAGGTAAAGAACCTCTCATTCTGCTAAAACAATACGCATGTACAGAACGATAGCAGAATTTCTTACATCACATCCCTCATAAAGCTGACAGAATTTTTACAGATATCAATGGAAAATTTATAACCTTCAGTGAGTGTTAAACAAGAAAGAAAATATATGCTGCATACATCATATGTATACTTTAACCATAGAATTTGAAGAAATCAACTGTCTGCTAATTTGCAGAAGCTTAAATTAATGAGATTGTTCTATATTAGACAATAAGATAAGGGCTGGTTTCTTTGCGTTTATTCACTCAGGCCCAATGGCGACAACGAGATAAGAAACGTGAGGAATTCTGCTGTCACCATGGATCCAAGCTAGACTTTAACCGCCATCTCAAATGACCTCCAGATAAACTCCAGAAACATTTTCTATTGTAATCTATCACCATGCTAAAATATTCCAGAATCCTGACTGTTTTTTCCTGACAGAAAAAATGGGAACACTGACAGCAGCAACATTTGTAAAGCATTTGGAGTGCTGGCAGTGGTTCACCATCACGAGTGTGACAAGCACGAATTCTTTGCTGCATGACCCTACATCACACACACACACACACACACACCACACACACACACTCTGTGCTGTCCATGATCACTCTGCAAACTGTCATCCTGCTGATGCTTCCTCAGTTCTCACTGTTCATACCTGTTACATGTCACTTTCCACACGAAAGTTCTGAAAACACACGGTACAAACAAGACCAAAGTGCTTTGAATGGAACCTCCCAGCAAACATTTTGACACTGAAAGTTGCTGACATGATGACCTGCAACCTGAAAATGAGAAAATACGAAACATTAAAATAAACTGTGAAAGAATCACGGTGTAATTGTAACTGATCGCTGTCGATTCATTTCCTGCGGTGTTTGATGGCGGTTGAAAGCTCGTTCCTGTGAATGATGAACAGCAGGGTTTGTTTTTGTGATGAACACTGCAGAAACTCAGGAGGATCATGTAGAAAACTCTGTTAAAAAACATCTAAACGACAGCTAAACCTCTTCACTCATGTTAAAGAACGACTCCACCAATTTTACACATCAAGTTCACTGGGTGTTGATGAGCAAAATTAAGCTCTTGACTGGGCGTCCCTAAGACTGTTAAATTAATCAATCAGGTAAATTTGTATATTTAATATATATATATATATTTCAGTGTCACAAGATTTGTGCAATGAATATATATAAAAATATACTTTTTTTTCACTAATTTGAACAGTTCTTCTCATTTCTAAGACCCAAAATGGCAGAATAATCTCCCATTATGTCCAATCAGCCAATTACAGTATCACTCCATTCATCCAGTGAAAAGCTGCAACATGTAAAACCCACAAAGATTTTAACTTTTTCAACCATATATGGTAGTAGGGGTGGAGTTTTCTTTTGTCATTACACTCTTTGGAAAGGAGGAGAGAGAGAGACAGGAGATGTTTCAAACGTTGCAGTAATATGTAAAAGAATAACTGATAAAATGTTCTGAAACATTTTTATAGTCACATTTAGGAAGAGTTTTCAGAAGTTTTCAGAAGTGTGACAATAAGTGATTCATCATCCTCTCCTGCTTTGGAGAGGGTTTGGTTTGGTCCTCACTGAAATAATTACATCTCAGAGACATTTTGATTGTCAGTTTAAAACTTTGATATGCATTATACACACTAGTGCAACACGCTTTCAAAATGTGCGTGATCAGAATGGGCCAGACTTTATGGTGAGCGCTGCAGCCTGCCATCATTTTGTTCTGCACATCCTGGTGAGCTAGCTTTGTTTGCTGTACAGGGTCAGGTTGAGACCGTGCCACTGGACCAGAACGTATGCTCAGGGGCACTAGCAGCAATTTTGGGCCCCATGAAAAGAAATCTCTTTGGGCCCTATCACCTGGAGCCAAGGGTGTACAAATACTCCTCCTGAACACAATCAGTGTATTCAAAGCTTTAAAAACTTTAAATATTATAGTTTTTCAGATTTGTACTTATGTAATCAAAAAATATACGCAGTAAAATATTCTCTTCTTTGTTTTCTCACTGTCTGCTGCAGGATATATTCTTATATCCTCATTTTGATTTGTGGTGTCTTTCACCTCTTCCTCAGCCTCCACACTTCTCCCTGACTCTTCTTCAGTATGACCTGATAAGGGGCCTGGCTCTGTAAAATGCATAGTATGTTGTCATATATAACATGACCTGAGGTTACTGTCACTTTAACATGGACTGAGTTAGGCTATTTTGTATTTATTTGTTGTGGAAAGATACACTGTTTTATGTTCATGTAAAAATAAACTTTCTCATATACAGTATACCCTGCATGGGATGGCACTAAGTTGAAGAAAACTGAATAACATCACAGTAATACTAGTAGTAATAATAGTAATATACACAGATTACACAGTAACCTGTGTATATTCCATACTGTATGAGTTTAGCAGCAGATGTATGTAGCATTCTGTAGTGTCACACATGAACTCATTACCCAACAAGCTGTCACCCTTTCTGCTCCTCTCCTCTCTCTCACCTTTCGTTTTTGAAAACCTGACATTCCTTTTCTGTGCGACCTGATGCTGCAGCACACGTTTACAACACAGTTTGCAACGTCCCCCATCTCCACAAACATGCACACGTGTGCACACGTTGAATTTGAAGAGTTAAGAAGTGGTGGACTCTCACACACGAGCTTCGTGTTGACGCCGCTTTGAGGCATTAGATGCACAAGGAAACCGTACCGTAGACACAACGTAAAATCCCCTGCACTACTTATTTGATGGTGACGGGCCCCTCCATGCCTGTGGACCCTCTGAATCATCCTAACTTACCGCCCCCTCCCCCATGTAACGCCCTTGCATATGCTGCTACACGGACTACTTTTTACCAGCACAGCTCAATTTGAGAACCGCTCATCCAAACAACTTCACACGTGACGCTGCACGTCCTTGGGTCCTGAGCAATAAATCTGCTGAATATCAGCTTCATACATGACGGGTTCTAGAGATGTTGGTGCTACAGAGATTTCTGCCTTTAGATGCTGAGGAATAAATCTTGTCAATTTCAGCCTAATGGCTCATATTATGACTGACAGCATTTTAAAGCTGAAATGTAAGAAAAGAAAGAAGAAAGCGTCCATTCTTTTCTGCATTTAACCCTTCAACAGATAACACATTCAGATTGTTTGCAATTGTTGTTTGCAGTTGCAACTGTTTGGAGGCAATTAGTCATTCTTTTAATATTGATTCTTCAAGAGGGACTGAATGAGCTGCAGCTTGATTCTGAAACATGTCCTGCTAGCTGCTTCCGTAACTTCCTCAATATTATCTCAATAACCAACATTTAAAGGATCAAACCAGCGATTCTGCATGTTTGAGTCCAGTACATACAGTCCGTACACACGTGCTTACAACACATACTATAATGATAAATTTCAAAATGTTTTTCCTACCTTCCAGGCTGCTACTGGTTACAGTTTATTCCAGTATGCTATTAAAATCTACTTGTAGAGACTTGAAACACTTTTTAGATAAATAAACCATCACAGCAAACATGTCTCTGAAGTAACTTTAAAACATCCAACACAGAACTGTACAATGTAATGCATCATACAGTGCATCATACAATATCATACACACCATATATACATCATTCACACATCATACACACATAATACATGCATCATAAACACATCATACATGCATCATACACGTATCATACACACATCATACAAACATCATACATGCATCATACACGCATTATACATACATCATACATGCATCATACATGCACCATACATGCCATACATGCATCATACACACATTACATATGCATCATATGTGTGTTGAACTGTTTCCTGCCTGCAGCTTGGTAACATCTGATCACTGTTTTACCTTTAGAATGCTACAAGTCTTGATGCTCAATTCTGATCTTTTGCCTAAATCTGATGTTTCGTTCATCATATTTACATTTTCTTTTTTAAGTGGCTCGTATCTGATACCTGTATTTACACGCTTTGACCTTTGACCTGTAGTAGCAGGATGCAGCTACGCATGCACACATTTCTGAGACGCATGCAAAGAAAACACTTCAATGGACTATGATGAGAGAAGTATTTAAAATCTGATCAGCGGGTTAAAACTTTCACATGCAGAGAAACATCTGATATGTTGTGTGAGCGTTTATCTCTCCATCAGGACACGTATGTTCATCGGTTAATCATNAGCCTGTTATCACACACTAATACGTCTATTTGACATAAACACACATCAGCATGTCTGATATATATATATAGTATGTCCTCCATTTGTGTTTACAGAGAGCATCATCATATTGATGCTGACATCATCATATGCAGATAAAGCAGAACGTTACG
>VXCM01004861.1:10111-17611 GCA_014773175.1 Lucifuga dentata
ACACACACACACACACACACACACACACACACACACACACACACACACACACAGTGAATACACTCCAAATATTCCAAACATCTTGGATGATTAATGAACAGGAAATTAGATTCCTACCATAATAAAAGTAATAAGACTTGCAGCTTTTATTAAATGTTTTCCAAAGTAAAAACACTTTAGGAAAGAATTCCAGAAACGATCAGAGATTTTTCCATGTAGACTTTCATGTATGTTGTAACGTCTCTGACTGCAGGAGCACTGAGCACGCTAAGTGAAAACAGGCTGCATCATGTCTAACAGGTGTGTCAGCAGGTAAATTCCTCATGTTACAGAAGTAAAACGGGTTCAGGATTCATGAATTTCTACAGACGTCAAATTAATGTGATTATGATTCATGATAAGAACCTACGTATGAACGTATAGCACATGTGTTAACATGCGTGTGTGTGCGTGTGGTCACCTGTCCTGTCCCTCTTTGGTTTGGCTCTTCTTGTTGCGTCGGGCCATCTTGGACTTGCTGCTGGTTTTCCGGGCGGGGCCCACCTTGATGGAGGTGTTCTCGAAGGGCGTGGCAGAAATGGAAACTTTGGCTCCGCTCTGAGGAAAAAACACGTCACGCCTGAGCTTTTTCTCTCATCATGTCACTTTAATCTGAGGCTGATGTGTGTTTCTGTTGAATGAGTTTTTAAATAAAGTTTGCTTTGGTGAACAGTACCTTCAGGATGAGCTGCACCACGTCAGTATGAACCAAACCGTGAACCGGCTCCCCATTTACATGCGTGATCAGATCCCCTTCCCTCAGACCAGCTTCATGAGCCGGACCCCCTTCTTCTACACGCTGAGAGAGAGAGAGAGAGACTATTTAGACTTCTTTATTAAAACAATCTAAATAATTAAATTCTAAAAGCAAAGACAAAACATCACATCATTCACACAAAAAAAAAACATGTTAAAAACACGGCTCCAAAACATCTTCAGGTTGTTTTTAAAAATCCTCCACATTGTTCCTGATGGGTTTGCGCGGTGCAGACGAAACGGGACGCATTCGAGGCAGTCGAACATCAGTGTTCGTTTTCTCGCTTCCTCCGACAATCAGCTGCAGCGTCACCATGGTAACGTGCAAAAACAGGAGGAACAAGAGAGGAAAAGAAAGAAATGGACAAAAAACAGAAAAGCTCAGAGCCTCCACACATACACACACACACACACACACACACACACACACACACACCTCAGTAAACTGTATTGCTAAATGAGATTAATTTTCTGTTTTTTGAAATAGAGTATTTGAGTATTGGAGTATTTTTTGTGAAAATGGTACAAGTATATTTAAATAAAGTTTGTTAGTTTGTTGGACAATGATTGGCTGATCAGTGTGGTCATGTGATCTTTGTGATGATTTGTCATCATGGTTACTGGTTGTTTGGTAAACTGGCTGTAAATCAGGTTTAGTTGAGGATGAAAAGTCCTGAGGTAGACTTTTAGTTTTTAAACCGGTCCTGAATGTGGTCCAGACTCAACCAGACCACATGGTGGACCGTGTAGGATCCGGACTCACCCAGACCACATGGTGGACCGTGTAGATGTCGGAGTCTCCCATGTAGACCCGGATGGCCCTCAGGGTGAAGCCGTACTTTTTGCCCACTCGGTGGATAATGATGGCGGGTTTGATGCTGGTCACAGCGGGGGACAGATCCCGGCTGGGGGAGGAGTCCCGAGACGAGGGATTGGAGGAGAGGGAGTGAGGTGACATGGGGCTGGCCAATGGTGAGGCTCCGTAGTGGTCTGAAGACGGACACAGGTAGATTTCACAGGTGAGGTTAGTGACAGAATGCTAAAGTCGTGTCATGTACCAAAAGTTTAAAGGTGGCGAGGCTCCGCTGACCTGCAGGGATCATCAGAGACAGCGTGGTGGCGGAGGCTGACTTGATGACCTTGTTGAGCGGTCTGGTGGGCGTGGCCGTGTGTTTGTCTGCGTCACCAGACAGCAGCCGGTGGCGAGCTCTGCGTGCCGCCAGATCGCTGATGGCTTTTGGAGTTGACAGAGAGCCGCCGTCACCTGAAGCTCCAGAAGGTCCTGAAGGTCCTACATTGGCACTGCCGTTACCATGGTCACAAACATCAGCTGAACTTCCTGCTGGATGGAGGAGTCCTCCAGTTAGATCAGACTCTTAGTTAAAATGTGTGTGTGTGTGTGTGTGTGTGTGTTTATGTGTGCATGTACTGACGTGTGGTCTGGCTGCAGGTGTTGCTGGGAGACTCTCTCTCCACTGGGAGTTCTGGGATGGAAACAGGAAGCTCATCACAGCGCCGCCCCGCGCTCTGAGCCAGCACGTTCGGGCCCTTATGGCTCCCAGTTGGAGCTGAGACACACACACGTGTGCACACACATATACACATGCACATGCATGCACACGTACACACGCACAAAGCTGTGGGTCTTTATTCTTTTTTTTTTTTNATGCACATGCATGCACACGTACACACGCACAAAGCTGTGGGTCTTTATTCTTTTTTTTTTTTAAGTATTTATTCTGAATATCAAAAATCTGTAAGTTCTGAAAAAAAACTTTGTCTGATTTCCTGCAGAAACTCCATGTCATGCTGTCCACTTCCTGTCTTCCCATGAAAGACAGGAAGTAACCACATTCTTCCCGTCCTACCTTGGCCTCCTTCCTCCTCGGAGGAGATGGCGAAGTGCGGCATCTCGACGATGGCAGAGCAGCAGCGGCGCCGCACGGTGAGCGGCGGGCTGGAGTCGCTCTCCGTGTGCGACGACTCCGAAACAGACAGACGCTTCCTGAGGCTGGGAGGGAAAGAAAAAACAAAACATGTTCTACCACGAACACGCAGAGTCTGATTTCTGATTGGCTGACACGTAAATGTAAAACGCACATCTCGGGCGATCCCAGCAGCCAGGAGCGATCTCTGGCCTTCAGGCCGCTCAGGCTGTCCAGCCGGTCTCCTGCCTCCTCGCTCAGGCTGCGTTTGGTGGGAGGAGGCGTCCGTTTCTCCTCCTGCAGAGACAGGCGCTCCATGCTGCTGTACACCTGAAACACAATATATACAATATATATTACAATGCAGACAGTATGCCTGTTTACACCTGAAAAAAAAACGTGTCACACCGTAAAATCATAAACACTCATACACACATTATAAAGAATCAAAGCAGCATTGATGTCACAACTTTCCTCGATTTCAGGGAAAATTCAACGTTTTGATGTGTTTGCTTCTTTTCTCACAAACACACCATCACTGCCATCACTGATTTGATTTGTTTCAGTTATTAGTTATTGTTCCAATTAGGGCATTTCTTTTTAACTTCTGTAGTCTGTGAATGTGTGTGTGCGTGTATGTGTGCATGCGTGTGTATGTCTGATGCGTGTGTATGTCTGATGCGTGTGCGTACCTTGCTGAATCGAGGTGAGCAGGAGGAAAACTGTCGAATCTCGACATGTTCGTCATCGTAGGTGTCGTCCTCGTCCTCTGAATCCACGTGATGGTAGCGATCGGAACGAGCTGAGGGACGAAGAAGAGACGGACACACTGATCAATGTGATGATGATGATGATGGTGAAGAGTAAAAATGGACGGACAGACGGAGACGTACTATCGAAGTAGCTGGTGTCGTCCTCAGACTCCAGCTGAGGGATGAACTCGGCTTTCTGCCTCAGCAGGCTGTTCCAGTCCAAGTCAGAGAAGAACGAGTGCTGCTTGACCTCAAACGCACTTCCTGTAGAGACAAGAGGGACAGGATGNAGTCAGAGAAGAACGAGTGCTGCTTGACCTCAAACGCACTTCCTGTAGAGACAAGAGGGACAGGATGAAGAGGGACAGGATGGAGAGGGACAGGATGGAGAGGGACAGGATGGAGAGGGACAGGATGAAGAGGGACAGGATGGAGAGGGACAGGATGGAGAGGGACAGGATGAAGAGGGACAGGATGGAGAGGGAGAGGAGAAGTTGTACAGTGGCCATTTTAAGACATGCCAGGCTCAGCTGAAAGTTAATGTTACATTGTTACCATGTTACATTTAACATGTTAGCATGTTGTATGTTAATACAGCATGCTAACACAATATGCGAACAAAGCATGCTTACACAGTATGCTAACACAATACACTAACAAAGCATGCTAACACAATACGCTAACAAAGCATGCTAACACAGTACGCTAACACAATACGCTAACAAAGCGTGCTTACACAGTATGCTAACAAAGCAGGCTAACACAGTATGCTAACACAATACGCTAACAAAGCATGTTAACACAGTATGCTAACACAATACGCTAACAAAACATGCTTACACAGTACGCTAACTAAGCATGCTAACACAGCATGCTAACATAGCATGCTGTGTTAGTGTACTGCTGAGGCTGAATAAGGTACACTACAGACGAGAAGTTTAGGCCACCCCCAGATTTTAATAAATCATCAATACACTGTTTTACAATTTATTGCACAGGAAATGACATAAATCTATAAAATAAATGTAATAATGAGTTTTGAAGAAGAATTAGTCACAGAGCTCGTTATGTAGCCTCTGATACAGAAATGATTATAATGAAGGCATCAGTATTAGTGCAGCGTCCTGCTGATGTGTTTTAACATTCTGTTCCTGCTGTCTGCCTTCTCCCACATCATTCTGGATTAACACTACAGTCTGATCATGCTACATGGGGGTGTGGCCTCAAACTTCTGGCCTGTAGTGTACGGTAAGACAGAAAGTCACATTATCATCAAAGTCTTAGAATTCATCATGACTGAGCTGAACTCAAATGCATCATGAGTTTCACAGCACAAACACTGTCCACATTTATGTGTCTGTGTGCATACATCTGTGTGTGTTGTGTGTGTGTGCGTGCGTGCGTGCGTGCGTACTTGTGTGTGTGCATGAGTGTGTACCTGTGCCCAGTCTCTCTAATGGATTCTGTCTCAGCAGTTTGGAGATGAGGTCCTGAGCTTCCTGAGGAAGAGCTTCATCCTCCTCCGGCCACATGATCTCATCTAACACACACACACACACACACACACACACACACACAGGCACACACACACACCTTTTATTACTGAGGAAAGTTCTGGTTCATCAACTTTTCTCGTCTGAAAGCAGAAAATCGTTTTAAAGATAATTAACGAGGTGAATTCTGGCCAGAAAATTATTCCTGTTTGTGTTTATTATTTTAACACGAAGCTTTAACTTAATTTTTTAAAAAAGGTTTTAAAGAATTTCAAAGGATTTTAGGTGATACATGGAAACTTTTCAGTGCATTCCGTGCTGCAGTAAAGATGTTTTGTGGTTGTGTCAGACGTGCTCACCGCTGATCACCTGACCAAACAGCTCCTCAGGCGTGTCTCCAAAGAACGGCGCGCAGCCCAGCAGGAACTCGTACAGGATGACGCCCATCGCCCACCAGTCCACCGGCTTCCCGTAGCCCTGACGCAGGATGACCTCCGGAGCGATGTACTCAGGAGTCCCACACACCTGAACACACACAGGAAACACAACGTCCAGGAAGCTCACCTTTTTATTGATTTATTTCTTATTTCATGCTTAAAACTTTAAAATCATGTATATTTAAACCTGATCATGTAAAATACGAGCACTAAATTCATACAGGAAAAAAACACATGTAAAAAGCTCCATGTTGACATGTTTGTTAGAAAATAAACCAACACATAAAAGTTCTTAAACTCCATTTCTGTGGTTCCATCGCTATTCAGGCAACATACAGGAAGCAGGAAATAGAATAAATAAAACTGAAATGACCTCTGACCCCCGTTACCTGTTTGTCCACAAACTCTCTGGTGTCTTTCTCGATGTGTCCCTCGTACAGGTTCGTGGTCAGACTCATCAGACCGATTTTAGAGAGACCGAAGTCCGTCAGTTTAATGTGTCCCAGAGACGTGATGAGGAGACTGCAGGAGAAAAACCAACACGCAAAGTCTCACTCAACACGCAAACAAAGTCTCACTCAACACCCACACATTAAAGTCTCACTCAACACGCAAACAAAGTCTCACTCAACACACAAACATTAAAGTCTCACTCAACACGCAAACAAAGTCTCACTCAACACCCACACATTTAAGTCTCACTCAACACGCAAACAAAGTCTCACTCAACACGCAAACAAAGTCTCACTCAACACCCACACATTAAAGTCTCACTCAACACGCAAACAAAGTCTCACTCAACACACAAACATTAAAGTCTCAACATGCAAACATTAAAGTCTCATTCAACATGCAAACAAAGTCTCAACACGCAAACATTAAAGTCTCAACATGCAAACATTAAAGTCTCATTCAACATGCAAACATTAAAGTCTCACTCAACACGCAAACATTAAAGTCTCACTTAACACGCAAACTTTAAAGTCTCACTCAACACGCAAACTTTAAAGTCTCACTCAACACGCAAACATTAATGTCTCACTCAACACGCAAACATTAAAGTCTCAACACGCAAATATTAAAGTCTCAACATGCAAACATTAAAGTCTCACTCAGCACTGTATGGCGTGACTCTGGCGTGTTCAGTACCACGGTAGCATCACTTTCCGTGAGCCAGAAAGAGCTCGTTAAATGTTTTTGGTTGTGATGTCACAGTGCACTGAACACGCCAAAGTCACATGACTGTGTGTGCGTGTCTCACTTATCAGGTTTGAGGTCTCTGTGCACGATTCCGTAGTTGTGAAGATACTCCAATGCCAGCACGGTCTCAGCGAAGTACATACGTGCCATATCAACGGATAACGCTCCGATATTCTTCAGCAGCGTGGCGCAGTCACCGCCTGTCAGCCAGAAATAAAACGCCATGACGACCAAGAGGCAAACACCAAACTGTGTGCGTGTGCGTGTGCATGTGCCGTACCCTCCACGTACTCCATCACCATGCACAGGTGTCTCCTGGTCTCAAAGGAGCAGAACATGGAGACCACGAACGGGTTCTCAGCGAACGTCAGGATGTCTCTCTCCACGAAGGCCTGCTGGATCTGGTTCCTCAGTATCAGGTTCTGCTTGTTGATCTTTTTCATGGCGAAACGTTGGCGGGTCTCCTTGTGACGCACTAGAAACACGGTGCTACAACAAACAACATACGGAAGGTGAGCGTACAGAGTCGCCGTGTGAGAACAAAACGAGAAGCAAACAGAGCCTTCGTACCCGTACGCCCCGTTACTGATCAACTTGATGCTCTCAAAGGCCTCCTCTCCGGGGGGCTTCATCTGGGGGGAGGGTCCCGGGACCGCCAGCCCTCGACTCTGGAACACACGCACGCGCACACATGCACGCACGCACGCACGCACACACACACACACACTGATGTGATTTCAGCAGATCAGATCAAAGTGATTTTTAGTTAAAGCAGATTATAACTTAATGAATAAAAAAAAACAAAACAGAAATTCTAAGGAGCTGCTCGTTATGATGCATGTAAACGACACAAACTGTTTTTTTAGTTTCATATGTTCTGAAAGATTCTAATTAAAGA
>VXCM01004861.1:22611-35081 GCA_014773175.1 Lucifuga dentata
CTGCTGCTTTTGTGGTTTGCTAGCTTTGCTGCTGGTAAAATAAAAGTTAGACGTGAGGTTTTGGAGCTGTGGTAGCTGTTTGCAGGGACTGCTGACTGACTTGTGGTTAACTTACATCCTGCAGCAGCTTCTCCAGGTTCTCCTGGAGCTCGTAGAAATATCTGGAGGTGATGAGGTCCTCTCGGCTTTTCTCCAGGCAGTCTCTGGACAGCTCGATCAGCTGATGGTGGATGAAGCTCAGGACCCCGTCAGCCAGCGGGCAGACCTCGTCCGGGGCCGAGGAGGAGAGCAGCTCCGCCAGACGCTCCTCCATTTGAGCTGTCGCCTGCGGGGAGGGGGAGGAACGAGAGAGGAGGATGAGTCACCTACACACACACCTGTAAACTAAGGTACACGCATACTAGACGTGTGGACCCAGTACATACGCAACCAAAAACAGAATGAGATCACGTTAACTTCACAAAAGAAGAAATCCTCAACATTTCCTGCTGCTGCTTCACAGTAAAAGTCTTAATGTGGAGAATTTATTAAGGCTTTTACTGTGAAGATGCTACAGGAAGTGTTCACTTAAGATAAGGTGAGACATTATTGTCATTGTGGGTCAGAGAATGAAATTTTGAGGTGAAAGGCAGCAGTGAGTACCGTGTGTGTGTACACGTTGTGTACAGTAAGTGTGTGTGTGTATAGTGTGTTTATACAGTGTGTTTTTGTGTGTGTGTGTGTGTACCTTAGGGAATCTCTCCTTGTAGACATGGTTCATCATAACGATCTCATGGTCAAAGGAGATAGGAGAACGACCAGGACTGTAAAAAAAAAACACACACACACACGGNCATGGTCAAAGGAGATAGGAGAACGACCAGGACTGTAAAAAAAAAACACACACACACACGGTCTGTCAGAATGTTCACATGCTAACACTGATCATGTAGCATGAGCATGCTAACTGTATTTCTGGATGCAGCATATTCTTCTTCATATTGTTGTGTTTTGTTATTATTTGTAGTTTGACAGAAGATTGACAGGACAGCAGAAATGGAAACGTAAATGTGTCTGTGAGGAAGAGACGAACACACATGACAAAGTGTGTGTGTGTGTGTGTGTGTGATTGTGTGTGATTGTGTGTGTGTGTGTCCTCTCTCTGCAGCTCGTACCTGAGGCTGCGTGAGCGTGGTCTCATGGCGGGGGAGCGGCGTCCGTCCTCGTCCGTGACGCTCTCGGAGCTGAAGTGTTTGGTGAGGAAGTGCAGCTCGTCGGCCGTCGGCTGGAACGGCAGCTGGTGCAGCTTCTCCTGAGATGAACAGGAGGACTGTGAGGAGGACAGAGCAGCAGATTACAACCACTTCCTGCTGCTCAGGCCGGACCTGGGCTGGTCTACTGCTGGTCTAGGACTACTCTAGCCTGGTGTAGGACTGGTCTAATACAAGTCTGGAGGACAGTTGAGGTGGTTTTAGGGGGACCCTGGAGGGAGTCCAGACTACATCCAGGACTGGAGAAAGGCAAGTCTAAACCTCATCCCAGCACTCCCACTTAGAGATTTTTTTTTTTAAGTCTTTCAGGACAAGTGAGTTCACAAGAGATAACTCGACACTCAACACAAGTCCAAGTCAAGTCTAGCATCATCCCACACTAGTGTAAGTCTAGCCTCCAATCATCTGAACCAAGTTCATGTCCCGTCTTAAACTGGCCAACACAAGTCCAAGTCAAGTCTCCAAAGTTAGTTTCTTGCAGAAAGTGTTTATCTTTGGAAGCAGAAATGAAGAAAAGTCCACACAGATCCAGACAGAAGAGATTTACCGAGACAGTGGAGCTGGGAGTGTTGGTGCCATATCCAGAAGACGGCAACGAGGCCAGAGACCAACGTCTCCCGTCCGTCCTGACGGAACAGAGACGACATGTTACAAACCTGTATTTTCTTTATTATATATATTTGATTAGATTTGACTTTATTAGCAGAATATTTTCTGAAAATTGTCTTGCATCCAAAGGGGTACACTGTTTCACATACAGAAACACAGTATATAAACACACACACACACGCACACACTACACACCCACAGCAAAGCAGGAGAATGCCTGACAGACACCCACAGAGGAGGACATGAAGACACCTGTCCACAGTAAGACATTCAGGCTGAGACACAGAGACATGAAGCAGATGTCTGCTCACAACAGACTTCATTTATCAAGCAAACTCAGGGTTTCTCAGCTAAAAGCATTCTCAGGGTTTTCATAATAATCTGAGTTCTAATTCAGACTTCTAATTCTACAGAATTCAGCGGAATATTGAATTTCAAACAAATCTTTTACCTTTTTTTATGCCGTCATGGTTCTCAGAGAATGACTCTAATGATTTACGGGATCTACTATCGAGCTCCACCAGGTTAAAATTTACAGATCATACTTTTTTTCCCTTTCCTCTGACGCCCCCCTCAGGACAGTTTTTGCCTCACAAGTGGTAAGAATATAAGAAAAGGACAGACAGTTTTCATTTTTCATTGGTCTAGTGGAGAGACAGAGTGTCCTCCTTTGCTGCTCCTCCCTCTGGAACTCTCTCCAAAACTCCTTCTCCTCCTCCTCTCCGTCCATATTAAAACATAACCACTCAAACACATTTTTAATGTGATGGAGTGATACACTATTTTTTAAAACTCCATCTTTACCTTGTTTTTAGAGTAACAGTTCATTGCCATCATCATGCTCCATTTTTACTCCTTCTATGTTTTTGACATGATGGCCTCTTCTTATTATTGTGTAATTACTGTTTTTGTTTTATTTCTCTGTAAAGCATCTTTGAGTATTTACAAAAGCATTATACAAATAAAATGTATTATTATTATTATTATTAATTAGCATTACAGGCTCATTTTTGTGTGAGACAAGACACAGACTGTCACATAAATAAAGAATAATTAAACTTGTCCTTTGTAACTCAGAGCAGCGCCGTGTGATAATCTGATGGATGATGACGTGTCGTAGCTTCTCTCAGTCATGAAACAGTAGACATGAACAGTTTTAAGCACAGACCACCATGGTTGTGTGTGTGTGTGTGTGTGCGCGCGCTCGGCCATGCAGACAGCAAGCGGAGGAGGATGAAAGAAAAGGCAAAGGTGAAGGAAAAGGTGAGTAGTGAGCGGTTACCTGTCAGCTCTGTGTCCATGACTGTAGGAGAGAAGACAAGTTTCCTTTTCAGCTGTCAGTCAATCAGACTAACACACACACACACACACACACACACCTGAATTCTCCTGTGTGCTAAATGTTTGTTGGGATTCTGAGCTCAGACTTACCAAACCATCTGTGGTCTGTCAGCAGCAATTTGAGAAGAATTTTAATAAATGATCTACTACCAACAGTGTGTATTTTTCTTATCTCAGGAAACCGTGGAAAAGATTCCTGTAAATCTCTTTACAGTTACAGATAAGTATTGATAAGTATTGAGCCTATGTTAGAAAGCTCTCAGAGGTGTTTCAGTTCTTTATTTTCCATCATAATCATAATCATAATCTCTTTCAAACTCCAAACACTTCAGTTTAAAATCCTCCACAGCTGATATATGATGTCATCATCTATGACATCATCATCATCATCTGAGGCCCAAAAGCTTCCAGCTAAAACCTTTTTCATGTTTGAGTTATGAGGTGAGGGTCAAATCTGGTCACACTAGTTAAAGCCACAACCATTCGTTTGATGAGCTTGTCCATCGTATGCAGATAAGAGACATGAGGTCAGGCTCACAACTTATCAATCAACTGTGATACTTCAACCTGAGGAAAAAAGTTGACCTCGTAAGTTAAATTTTGAGCAAAATAAATAAAATGAATAGAATGTATTAGTTGCATTTGCACACGCAGACCAACATGTCACATTTGGCTGATATGGAGGAACGTCAACATAAAGTCTGTGTTCACGGAAGCATCACCACCATTTTTACACAAGTCATTCATCAATGATTCAGCATCAATACAGATCTTTGTGAGCTCCAAATCCTCCTGCAAAAGCTCTCCGCTGACCTTCAGGGAGGGCGGAGCCTCATGAAGTGTCAATCAACTGTGAGCATTGATGTAGCTTCAGTAAAAACTTTCTGTCAGCAGAAAGACGAGCTTCACCTTCTCCACTCTGTGTGTGTGCATGTGTGTGTGTGTGTGTGTGTGTGTGTGTGTGTGTCTCACCTGCGTGCAGGAACAAAGCAGAAGTGTGCGGCGGTGTTGGGGGAGAAGTTGCGAGGGCTATCTAATGGGCTCGTACCTGAGCATAAAGAATTACAGAAAATAAAATACTGTCAAAAAGGCTCCGGCCTGTTTAACAATTCAATCAGTTTATCACCAATTTATCACCATAGCAACGCCAGCCCTGATAATAATCCCCAGTGTCACATGGCAGCCATGTTTTGAGCTGCACCCAAATGAAATGATTTCCCGTGCGACACGACGTAAAAGTGAAACGTTCAGTTCATGTTACTGAGACGTTTACTGTTAGCGACATAGCAGCTAATGAGGCTAATGTTAGCAAGGCAGATGAGTTGTAGAGCTACTGTGGTTCGAAGGAATCATTGGATATTGCAATCATGAAAGGAGCATACTGGTGATTTTGCACGTTTGAGCCCAATAAATGCAACATGCATACACATGAACATTTCTGTGTTTTCCAAAACATAAAACCAGATTCTAGTTTTTGTTATTTTGAAAATTTCCTAATCTTTCTAAATCAAATGTTCAGGTGATTCACCGCTTTAAAACTCAATGTTTGGCATGCTAACACGATTTGATGCTAACGCAAGATTTGAAATTGTAGAGCATGCACACGCACACACACACACACACACACACACATAAAACACTCGTTAATGATGCTTAATTAACAGCTATTAACATCCACTTCCTGAGCAGGGGGCGGGGCTGGAAGGACAGACTGCACATCTGACAGGTGGAGATGTTACCATGGCAACACAACAGCCACAGCAGGCTGAGAAGATGGAAAAAGGAGGGAGATAAGGAGGAGTGGATGGGGGAAGGACAATGAGTGAGCATTACCTGTGTTTATTTACCTGTGTGCTTGTTGTTACCTGTGTCTTTTGTTACCTGTGTGTTTGTTACCTGTGTGTTTTGTTACCTGTGTATTTTGTTACCTGTGTTTATTATCTGTGTGTTTTGTTACCTGTGTTTATTACCTGTGTTTGTTACCTGTCTTTGTTACCTGTGTATTTTGTTACCTGTGTTTGTTACCTGTGTGTTTTGTTACCTGTGAATTTTGTTGCCTGTGTGTTTGTTACCTGTGTGTTTTGTTACCTGTGTTTGTTACCTGTGTGTTTTATTACCTGTGTGTTTATCTGTGTTTTGTTACCTGTGTGTTTTGTTACCTGTGTGTTTATCTGTTTATCTGTGTTTTGTTACCTGTGTATTTATCTGTGTTTGTTATCTGTGTTTTGTTACCTGTGTGTTTGTTACCTGTGTGTTTTGTTATCTGTGTTTTGTTACCTGTGTGTTTGTTACCTGTGTGTTTTGTTACCTGTGTGTTTATCTGTTTGTTATCTGTGTTTTGTTACCTGTGTGTTTATCTGTTACCTGTGTTTTGTTACCTGTGTGTTTGTTATCTGTGTTTTGTTACCTGTGTGTTTATCTGTGTTTTGTTACCTGTGTTTTGTTACCTGTGTGTTTATCTGTGTTTTGTTACCTGTGTTTTGTTACCTGTGTGTTTGTTATCTGTGTTTTGTTACCTGTGTGTTTTGTTACCTGTGTGTTTACCTGTGTTTTGTTATCTGTGTTTTGTTACCTGTGTTTTGTTACCTGTGTGTTTATCTGTGTTTTGTTATCTGTGTGTTTGTTACTTGCATGTTTGTTACCTGTGTGCGTGTGCAGAGGGGAGTGGGGTCTCGGCAGCGTGGGAGACGTGCTGGACGTCACAATCAGACTTTTCCTGTTGCTGCTTCGACAGCTGAGGACAAAAACACACCTCAGTCTAACTGGTTTCAGACCACTTCAGGATGGAATCCAGATCAAATATGGTAGTCATGAAGAGAACAGAATGAACCACACACACATACACACACACACACACACACACAGACACACACTCTGCCTGATCAAACAGCAGCTTAAGGCAAACCACAGGGAGTGTGTGTGTGAGAGCCCTGAAGCAGCACTGTGATTGGACAGAGAACAGAGAGGATCATGGGTACTTACAAACTGCCTCTTCTTGGAAGGCTGAGCTCCTTCTGGAAGACAAAGCACAGAAACATCAGGAGTTAGTGGCGTAGTGCTGCGTCTGGCCAGCAGGCGGCCGTGACGCGCTGAGCCGTGATGATGTCACAGACTTCATCATTTCTCCGTTATCACATTAAAAATGTACTCTCTGACACGTCTGGAAATGAAATTTAAAGGAGCAGACCAACGATTTTAACATATTCTTATTGGTTTGACATTTTAAACAAAGTGAGGCGGCAATCAGTTTCCATGGTGACGGGTGTTTCCTGCTTGGAGAGGAGAATGAGACTCAGTTCCACTGTCTTCCTGATGTGTTGAATCTAAAACATCTCCCTCCTTTTTCCTTGCTTCTTGCAAGGCTACAAAATGCTGCAAGCATCACGTGTGTCCCACAAGTCACCGCAACAGGAAGCGTGTTTCCCCAGACGCTGTGAGTGTCAACGAAAAGCTACGAATGTAAGACGATATTTAAAGTTTTCTGTTTTTCTGCTTCTCATTTTAATAAATGAATCCTAGACTTTATTTGTATTTCCACTCAAAGTTTCATTAATTTCATTCATTTTCCATTAAAGTTTGGTATGACATCACTTCCTGTTATTGGTTGTGTGGGTTCCGATTCGGTTCTGTCGTTTAGCGGCAGATGCTGGAATCTTGAACTCTGAGCGTCTAGATGTAAGTCATCTGGATTAAGTTCAAAAACATCATCATCGTCATCATCATCATCAGGTTTACATATGTTTACTGAACCTAAACCCCACACACACACACACGCACACACGCACACACACACACACACACACACACACACACTANCCTAAACCCCACACACACACACACGCACACACGCACACACACACACACACACACACACACACACTAAGGTTTCTGAAGCAGGAATACACATGGAAAACCCACTGGTGACACTGGTTGTTGTTTACCTTGGTTATGTGTTTACAGGTGACACATCATGACAAACATTTACATTCCAGCAAAAACTTAGAAAAACATTCAGAATTTCATGTAAATCCATCAGCATAACACTGAAAAGTTAGCATGCGGCTGCTAACTTCCTGTACGTCCTTATAATAAAAGTCTTTTATTATTGTTTTGCTGCTGAAAGGCTTTTAATGTGAAGCAGCAGCGGGTGATGGTCGTTGCTAAATGACAGAATAAATATAAAATATATATATATAATAATACATAAATGACAGACTAAATACATAATAAATATAATAATACATAAATGACAGAATATATAACATTTATATAAAATAAAACATAAATGACAGAAGGTCCGTTGGCGCCCTCTGGTGGCAACTTCACAACCTTACCCTAACCCTTTTAGTGACAGCAGAATCAAGTGTGACTGACGCCCCGGTGGCGGCGGAGGACGTGCTGGAGGTGGTCAGGCAGCAGGTCAGCTGCGAGAATCTCGGCTTTGTGTCCAGAATGAATAAAGCAGTTTTTTTTTTTTCAGAAAGAGAATCTGGTCGGTAAAGTCGTCACTAGCGGTATCTGGATTAACAGCTGATTTACCGCTGTCAGCACCGGCTAGGAGAGTCGTTATTTCTAACAGCATGTGGTGGCCTTGTGCTAACGTGGCTAACGTGCTAACGTGCTGAGACGTCCTGCGGGCTAAAATTAAAGCAGAGAAAGCAGGTCATCTCTCGTCCTCATTCTGTCCACAAAGACTCGTTAAACCATGTAAACGCTGGACGTCTGATTCATCCTGACAGGTTCAGAAGCAGCGTGAGGACGTGTGTGTGTGTGTGTTTGCGTGTTAGAATGATGACCAGCCTGTGTCACAAATCTCCACACACAAAGTGTTTTATCTTTAACTTTCACCAAATACGTCACATTCTCACCGTGAACGCGACTCGTGCCGGTTCTTACCTGAAGTCCCCGTCGCCTCAGAATACTCGAGTCATCCATGAGTTTTCCGTGTTTTTGGCGTTTACACATTCAGGCCTCACATCGCTTCTCCTTTTCTTGCCCGTCAGCTGTCAACACATGGAAATGGCGTCCTGATGCATCCTCTTTCCTAACAGTTAAAGCTCTTCTTCAGGCCCACGAAAAGCTCTTCCTGATGACTTCCTGTACCACTTTCTTTACAGAATCTGTGAGTTTGTGGTTAAAAATTCACTCTGAGAATGAAAATAAGAAATCAGATGAATCCCGTTTATCTAAACTCAGAGAGAAACAGGAAGCAGAGCACCACTCCTCTTTGCTGAGAAAGGTCCTGATGAAAAAGAGTGAGAACCTTCCAGGACTCGTCCTCTTTCAGCAGCTCATCCATTCATCCATGCAGCATGGGTCATCTCGCAATCCTCCGTCTCAGACGCCGTCCTCCATTATTCATCATTATTCATTTATGCAAATTACTGATTAAACAATCGTTCCTCCAGATGATCCATGAGCGAAACTCTTATCAAGTCATTTATCAAGGTAATAAACTTTAGTCATAAATGTGAAGTTTGACTGACACAGTCTGATGATGTCACTCTGATGATGTCACTCTGATGATGTCACTCCGACAACTTGATGACAATCTGACAGACCAAACACTGATTTATCAAAAATGTAATTTAGAGATTTATGAATGAAGAAAATACACAAAAAACACCAGCTGACACACACAACAATCTGAAACACACACACTGACTGCTGTGTGTGTGTGTGTGTGTTTACCATCACCACAAAAAACAAAATAACAACAACAATCAGCCAATCAGACGCAGGGCGACACTTCAACAACAGAGCGTCCGTTAGCAAGCTGCGGCCCACAGCAGCACGCACAGCGACGAGGCACCGTGCTATCTATCGCCATGCCAACAAGCCGGGCCAGATTCCATCTGGTTAAACGTACACGCATACACACACGTATGCACAGCTACACACAGCAGGAATATGTCCGTCTCCTCTGCATTTGTCCACGTTTGCTCTTATTCCAAAGGCTGCAGAAAGAAAAAACAGTCGCTGCAATACAACGAGGAGGAGCAAGGGAGGAAGGAGGTTTTGTCTTTGTCCTCACACAGAGCAGATGTGTCTTCTGTCACTTCTTTACCTCCCTCTGCTTCAAATCTGTATCTGCTGCTCTGGTTTTGATTTCTTCTCTCTGATGTCTGTGTGATGTGTGTGTGTGATGTGTGTGTGTGGCGCTCACATGCTCTGGCCCCTCCCCCATTCTTTCTCTCTCTCTCTCCTCAGAGGAGCTGTTCTGTGGAGGCGGCCAATCACATGCAAGCAGGAGACAGAGACTCTACATGGAATGAATGGAGGGGAGGACAAGCTCCGCCTCCCTCCCTCGCTCGCTTGCTATCTTCACTCCTCCACAGCCTCATTCTAAACAAAACAAGAGGCTGCATACACACGCGTGCACACGCACACACACACACAATTAACACTGATATGATCTGCCACATTTACGTATGAACATACTACATACATGCACAGCTCACACACGTATGTAGCAGTGCTGTAATGATTACAGAAACATGAACATGTTTATTAAAGTGGAATGAGACACGAACACGGATGATTAATAACTTTCAGTCTTCTACTGAATATTCAGGACGTGGACAGGAAGTGGAGCAGGACAGGAAATACGCGTGCAGAATGTTTGAGTAAATGGACTTAAAGCACCGCCAACCGTGTTTAAGCCCAATTTAAACCGCATATGTGTTACATTACTGACAAATATTTTCCAAAATATAAAACCATATTTTAGTTTTCCTGTGATTTTTTGATCCTCTAATCTTTCAAAATCAAATGTTAAATCAATCAAATTTTGTAAAATTCAGTGTTTCACCTTCTAACACATACGCACACTTTCATTTATTAGTAAAAGTCGTCTTCTCCTGGGACTATATTTCCCATACTATATATGACATATATAAATATATACTACATTTCCTGGCGGATGGATACACGTCTCTTCCGTTCAGCTCCGTGTTGGATCCATGTTGGTCTGGTTAAATAACCTAACAGACGTTTTCTATGTGGAGCAGAGGGCTGTTTCAAAAAGCAGGATTCAGAAACCAGGATAACAGAAAGAGGAGGACTGACCTAGCCTAGTCAGTAACTAGTCCAGTCAGGTCATCCTGGCTTTATCCAGTTCACTACGGCCAAGCCAGGCTGAGGAGGTGTGGCCAGGTGAAGCCAGGTGTAAGTAATTCAGATAAATGCATGTTCATGGCTTTCTTCAACAGACCTTCAGCATCCAGGAGCCCTGCTTCTGAGGTGTGAGACCTGCTGAAACCAGGATGCTGCCTTCACATCTGCTGACAGGAAGCTCTCTGAGACCACAGCCGACTTGTCTCAGGCCATCAGGGCAGTGATGACCAGAGAATCCACAGACATGTCAGCAGAGACACGGACATGTGGCAGGACGTGTCTGCAGTCAGCGGCCATCGCTGACTGCAGACCTCAGACCTGCAGCAGCAACGCCTCCCTGCTGCTTCTTTGCACATTTTGAGGTCCAGAACAGAGAACCTGCACAGAAGTACATCCCTCTCTAAGACCAGGTTCTCTGCCTATCCACAGCCGACGTCAGGAAGACCCTCTCCAGAGTCGACCCACGAAAGGCTGCTGGACTGGACAACCTCCCTGGTCAGGTTTCAGAGATGCTGACCAGCAGCAGATGTCCTCACCATGTCTTCATCGCTGATCGCTGCAGCTTCAAGTTGTCTACCGTCGTCCCAGTGCTGAAGAAGTCCTCTGTGTCCTACTTCAGCGATCCGTCCCGTTACCTCACACCATCATTATGAAGCTTCCAGAGTTCTGCAGCACATGAAGTCTGAACTCCCCACGTCCCTGGAACCCCTACAGTTTACCTACCGCTCCAACTGGAGCACAGACAGCACCGTCTCCACCGTCCTCCATTTAAACCTGTCCCACCTGGACAGGAAGGAAACCTAGGAAACCTATGCCAGGTTGCTGTTCATCACCATCATCCCTCAGAAGATGTAGGAGAGCTGCAGCACGAACATGTCTCTCTGCAGCTGGACAAAGACTTCCTGACCATCAGGCCTCAGTCTGTCAGGACAGGAAGAACGCCTCCAGGACCATCAGCCTGAGACCTGGACCCCCCAAGGCTGCTGCTCCGCCCTCTGCTGCTCGCTCTGCTGACCCACGACTGCAGCACGGGTCAAACCAGGTCATCACGTCTGCAGATGACACGACACTGGTGCATCAGCAACAAGGATGAGTCGCAGACAGAGCACAGGTGAGACGCCAGCTGGACAGGTGAGAAGAGACCATGTTTCTCTACGCAGAAAAACCAAAGAGATGATTGTGGGCTTCAGGGGGAGGAGCCCACTCCACACCCACGGTGCTGCTGTGGACAGAGTCAGCAGCACCACGGACCTCACCTGGACCACCACCACCACCTCCATCACCAAGACAGTCCCCACTTCCTACGCAGGCTGAAGAAGGCCGGCCTGGCCCCTCCCATCCTGACCACCTTCTACCGAGGAACCATCGAGCATCCTCAGCAGCTGCATCACCGTCTGGTTTGGAGCTGAAAGCCTCAGACAGGAAGTCTGAGGCTTTGCAGATTGACTGATTGATTGATTGATCGATTGACTGAATGACTGATTGACTGATTGGAACTCACACAGTGGACATGTACATATTATTTAAAAGTAAATATATGATTTGGAAACTGATCGAATTTTATGTGCTAAACAGTATTTAGATGTGTTTGTGCACACGCATGTGTGTGTGTGTGTGTGTGTGATTGGACTGACCAGGCCAGTGAGGGAGGGGGCAGACTGGCCCAACGACTGGCTCCTCATGCGGACCAGGTTGTTGCCGTCTCCTGCAGACGGCCCCCCCGAGGTTTCAGGTCCCTGCCAGGTCAGCTGACTGACCCCCCCATGATGGCTGCAGGACAGAGGAAGCAGCTGTTTACCTGTGGGGGGGGGGACAGAATCAGAGACAGACTGCCACAGTTCTTCTGTGTGTTGTTGTTGTGTGTGTAGCCATTGTGTGTGTTGTTGTTGTGCGTGCAGTTGTGCGTTTTGTTTTTGTGCACAGTAATTGTACGTGTAGTTGTTATGCATATGGTTGTTGTGCATGTAGTCATTGTGCGTGCAGTCATGTATGTAGCTGTGCGTGTTACTACCTGTCATAGCCATGCTGCTGCGCCGGGTGCGGCTCTCATCCTGACTCAGCTGTCGGTGCAGTTTGGACTTGGTTGCTGCAGGCGACAGATCTGGATTACTTAACTTCCTAAAGAGGAGAGCGGGGGGGGTGGCAAAATCCCTC
>VXCM01004862.1:0-59569 GCA_014773175.1 Lucifuga dentata
TCAGCTTTCCTGATATTTTGCAAAATCTCTTAATCTTTCAAAATCAAATATTCAAGTGATAAAATCCATGTTTCACCTGCTAATAGTTATACAGCCTTATGAAGTCACGCTCCTTTAAATTTTCCCATAAACGCAGGTCTTCTTTTGGGACTATATTCCCCAGTGGAGGCATACATTCACTCCACGCTTTTTATTGCGCTTAAACCCTAAAATTACATAACTTCTATAAAAACCTGAATACACGTCTTGTTGGTGATGATGGATTACCTATCCCAAGAACGTTTCAAGTATCAACAAGTTGATTTTAATAGCAGAATGAACTGAAACCAATGGAGGTCTGGAAGGTAGGAAAAACATTTTTAATTCACCGTTCCAGTAGTATGCTTTGGGAAATGATTGTCAGTAACGTTACATGTATGAAAATTGAATATATTAGGCTCAAACATGCAAAATTGATGGTATGGGTGTATCGGCTCAGATGTAGCAGATCTGTCCAATCAGAAACAGACTTACAGTAAAGGGGTGTGGCTGTCAGGCAACAGACTATTTCCTGGCTCATGTCTCCTGATGAAACTCCTTCATCCTCAAACAATGAAATAAGAGCTTTGGAACGCACCTCCAGTTAACATGCATTCCCACTTGTGTTTAGGAAAGGTCTCTGTGGATGTTTCACCCACAGATTTGTCTGATTGGCTCCAGCTGAGGAGGTCCAGCTGGAGCCAATCAGACAACTCACTGTAACAATGCTGAAGCAACAGCAAGGCAAAGCTGGTCTTCATTCATCTCAGAACCCGGATCCGTGTTGAAGGCATGTTTAAAACCAGATACTGAAGGTCAACTCCATTCTGAACCTGGACTTAGAATTTTGGATTAAGAATTGGATCTTTCTTTCACCACAGAGCATCTTACTCGTCTCACCGCGTCCTTCCAGCCGAACACAACGAACAGCATTCTTATGGCATGTTTAAAGGACCATACCACCCATTTTGCATGTTTGAGCCCAATATATTCAATTTTCATGCACGTAAAGTTACTGACAATCATTTCCCAAAGCATACTACTGGAACGCTGAATTAAAAATGTTTTTCCTACCTTCCAGACCTCCATTGGTTTCAGTTCATTCTGCTATTAAAATCAACTTGTTGATACTGTAAACGTTCTTGGGATAGGTAATCCATCATCACCAACAAGACGTGTATTCAGGTTTTTTTAGAAGTTATGTAATTTTAGTGTTTAAGCTCAATAAAAAGCGTGGAGTGAATGTATGCCTCCACCGGGGAATATAGTCCCAAAAGAAGACCTGCGTTTATGGAAAAATTTAAAGGACCGTGACTTCATAAGGCTGTGTAACTATTAGCAGGAGAAACATGGATTTTTAAGGTGGGTGTATCACTTGAATATTTGATTTTGAAAGATTAAGAGATTTAGCAAAATATCAGGAAAGCTGAAATACAGTTTTATCCTTTGGGAAATGATTGTCAGTAATGAACATGTATAATTAGGCTCAAACATGCAAAATGGCTGGTATGGTCCTTTAAGTTTCAGTTTATCCATGACCTCTCCGGTTTATGCTGCATCATTTTGCACAATGCAGCACTGACAGGCAGCCTGTTTTAAAGAAGGAAAAAAAAAAGCATTCTAACTGGGGGAATGTTTGGTTTCAGGTGATTTCTGAAGTACATTAAAAAAAAAAAAGAGGTGTGGGGGTCTTTGAATCTGTGTATCATTTGTTTTTTTCATGTCCATTTAAGAATCCAAAATCAGAAAACGAAAAAACAATTTGTTTTTCGTTATTCATTTATAAATCTAATGTTAAAAAAAATTATAATAGTAAATTGCTTTTCGCACTTTCTATTTTATGCTCAAATTAAAAGTAGAAAATGAAAAAACGGGGCCACGGACTGAACTTGATTTTGATATTTAAGGTTTCCGGTCACCATAATATTAGTAACAACGTACGTCTATTTTACTGAATTAATTGAACAGAGTGGATGAAACAACAATACCTGAAAGATCCTCCCTGAGAATTACGCCATTATTTCCTCTGAACAACATGAAATTCTTCATGATCATCCATGCTATCAAAACAGGAAATGGTAGAAAACACAGAATTATGCTCCGTTTGACAGACCTCGGAAGTCAGATTTTTCCCAGTCTGAAGTTTCCAACTTCCGACCTCAAACTGTTCCAGCCAAATGTAAACAAAATATCATTGTTGAACACCAATAAATACTGTAAGATTAAATAAACTTAGTAATAAATGCTCACTAAAGTAAAGTTAGACTACAGGACTGTTTGATTTTGTTGTTTTATAATGATATTAATCACAGTATTAAACATTTGTGCAGAGAAGTAATATTCTGAAATTATTTACACTTACGTATCAATGGCAAACAGTTATACACTAGATAGTGAACTTGGTGATATAAAGAAAACAAGGTGTGGGTTTTTATTTCAATGTCACATCAAAAAAAATACTTTATTCGCCTGTTAGCTGATCATTTCCATTCACAAAGCTCGCTTCCACGGGTGCTGCNAAATACTTTATTCGCCTGTTAGCTGATCATTTCCATTCACAAAGCTCGCTTCCACGGGTGCTGCCACGTTGAGTGACGTCATACTTGTGAAGTCGGGGTAGATAATTTTGGTCCGAGTTTCCCAGTCGGAACTCCGACTTCAAGTGCTGTTCCAACGCATTTTTCCAAATAGTCAGAAAAATCCAAGTTCTGAGGTCTGTCGAACACAGCGTTTGAGATACCTTGAAGTCGGTATTTTCCGACTTCCTACTTGGAAAAATGCATTGGAACGTTTTGAAGTTGGAGCTCCGACAGGGAAACTCGGACCAAAATTATCTACCCCGCCTTCACAAGTATGACGTCACAACACGGCACCATCCGTGGAAGCGAGCTTTATGAATGGAAATGATCAGCTAACAGGCGAATAAAGTATTTTTTCTGACACGACATTGAGATAAAAAGGTCAAAACATATCGCCAAGTTAACTATCTACAGTGTATAATAACTGTTTGCCACTGATACGTAAGTGTAAATAATTTCAGANAAGTTAACTATCTACAGTGTATAATAACTGTTTGCCACTGATACGTAAGTGTAAATAATTTCAGAATATCACTTCTCTGCACAAATGTTTCATACTGTGATTAATATTGTAAAAAAAACACTACCAAACAGTCCTGTAGTCTAACTTTACTTTAGTTAGTATTTATTACTAAGTGTATTTAATCTTACAGTATTTACTGGTGTTAAGCCATGCTTTTTTGTTTATATTTGGCTGGAACGGTTTGAGATCGGAACTTCAGACTGGGAAAAATCCGACTTCTGAGGTCCATCGAGCGCAGCAACAATTTTGGTCCGAGTTTCTCAGTCGGAGCTCTGACTTCAAATGTCATTACAACGTATTTTTCCAAGTAGGAAGTCAGAAAATTCCAACTTCCGAGGTAGCTCAAACGCAGCATAAACTAACAATTCACTAACTTCCGGGTCATACCAATTCGGAAAGCTTAAATATCAAAATCAAGTTTAGGCCATGGCCGCATTTTCTCATTTTCTAATTTTAACTTGGGCATAAAATTGAAAGTATGAAAAAGAAGTCGTTTTTTTTTTTTTTTTTTNTTTTTTTTTTTTTTTTTATGTTGGATTCATAAATGAATATGAAAAGAACGAATGTTTGACGGATTTCTTTGGATTGGACAGCAGCACCACAACAAACGAGACGGTTTAGCTCAATAGCGAAGCAAATGATGGAATCGTCGACGTACGGCCAAGCCTGATGGAAAATATTAAGGGTGGCAGTTTCAAATCTTCAAAACAGTTTCGATACATTTGACACACGCATCTCTTATTTGTGCACAGCCTGCTGGCAGAAACCTTAACTGCAACTCTAGAATGCTGGAAAGCCGACATGGTGGTCACGTGATTGATGTTTCAGACACTGTCGTAGACCCCGCTTCAAAACAGGAAGTTTCAACCGGTTTCGAAACGCATCGATCCTGGGTGCTGAAATTGCCATCTCTAGAAACTATGATCCGGCGAGAAGATGTCTGGAGGTTTGTGACGGGAGGGAGCGCACAGAAAAGGCCGCACAGGTAACTAAGGCTGACCACACACGCACACACACACACTCACTCACACACACACTCACACACAGTTGGTCCCTACTGAAGTGCCATGAAGGGTATATAGTAATTCGTGTCGCACTAGCAGTAAGGACACACCCACAGAATACCTGCAAACTGGTGTAAGGCTGGAGGTCAGCAGAGCGCCTGGACACCCAGAGTTCTACCTGTGTGTACTAAGCATCAAGGACACACTCTCCATTACACACACACACGACTATAGGCCTAATAAGAAACAGCATTTCCTCTTCCCCATCCCCTTCGTGCTCCTTGTGTTTAAAGTGTTCAGCTGTTTCTCAAACTGTGGCTCGCTCGGTAAAAAAAANAAAAAAAAAAAAAAAAAAAGCATAAACAAAGGGCTACATAACATACACTTTGCATATAAATTATTGGCATTTTAATTATGCTATGTCAGTACTAACCTGGAAAAGAAATAAAAAGAATTCAAAACAAGAGCTGTGAAGCCTGTGTGTGTGTAACAGTATATACCCACCGCTTCAACACATTCCACTGCTTACAATCTCTCTCTCTCTCTCTCTCTCTCTCTCTCCACCGTGCGGCTCAAAAGAGGAGTTTAAATAATAGTTCACGTCTTCATTGGGTCCACTGACCTGTGGACTTTTCTTTTTTTCTTTTTTTGCAAATAAAAAAGTTTAGCCTTCAAACCTAAGTGAATAATCTGCCTTTAACTTGTTTTGTTTTGTTTTTTAACTGTACAGCTGAGTAGAGTAGCTAGCTTTTCCTGCGTCTGTTCCACAAGTGACTATGTTGATGCATGTGGGTCCAGTGCTGTCAGGTATATTTGCCACGTTTGAACCCCACAAAAAAAAAAACAAAAAACAAACAAACAAAAAAAAAACACATGGTTTGATCTATATGGAGTTTCATGGCATTCAGAGCTACACTGGTTTCAATACAAAAGGAAAGTCCTCCGATTCCAAACAGAACAGAAAAAAAGGCAGGCGAGATGGAGAAAGGGAGAGGTCGTCCATCGTCCGGGACGTGAGGTTTAGCTTTGTCTCCTTTCTCTTTAAAAATCAGTCAGTCTGTCCAGGCTAGGCGGTGCATGGTGGTCTGTGTGGGTGTGACAGGTTTGATAACATCACGTTCTCTGTATTTGTGTATGAAGTGGCAGCCGTGGCGACTGCGGCACCACTGCTGCATCATCACCCAGTAAAAAGCCAAATGCGTTGCTACGGATGCTCAGATTTACTGCGTGTGACTGTGGGCATCTGAAGCATCATATTTGGACTTCTTCTGCCGTGTCCTTTTCTTCTTTCTGCCACCAGGTCAAAGCCCACCCGTCTGTTCTCTCTGCTCTCATAAATCAGCCGAGACATGGGCGGGTGGGGCCCATGCTCTGAGCCAATAGGAAGGCTTGTACCACTTCCTGCGTTTGCTGTGGTGTGGTGTTGACATCCTCCAGGGCGTCCGCCACGGCAAACTGCCGGTCCCTCAGACGGTTCCAGTTGGATAGGATGTTGTGGTATTCAAACACCTTCTCATAGTTGCCCACTGAGTTGTAGAGTTTGATCAGGCCTCGGTAGTCGTACTCCAGCCCGCTGTAGCCCTCTCCAAACAGCTTCTTACCTGCAAGGACACAGGAAACCATATTTGTAAGGATTTCTACGACAGTGACGCTGATGTGTCTGTGAGCTTTGAGCTGAATGTGCTGTAGCATTACTGGAACAACTGCAGTTTGATAAATACATGATTATGTTTTTCTGGGATGAAATAATCAGTTTTCAGACTGCATCTGCGTGGAGGCCTGCTGAAACCACGCATACATCACCTTCCCCCTTCACAGACACAATACACATTCACATTAACATATGGATGAGCACCCAGGAACTCCTCAAGATCCCCTGCTGTTCTCTTCCCCTTGTTTAGTTGTAAAACTTGCAGAGCAGATACTGTAAAGACAACAAAACAGAACTTCTAAATTTCTCTGACCTCCCAAACACCATGGTAACCAGAGGTTATCACCTTAGAGAGACTTGGTAACACTTTGATCTTTAAAGCTCCTCTGCAATAAAAGGAAAGAACATACAGTCACTCTTATCTGCATTTGAGTGTCTCACAAGCTCCCTTCCCCAAATGGTCACTTCAATGGCTCCAGATTGTCTACAAGCCAAGGACTTCACAGAGTTAAAGAACTGATCTCACTACACCAAATAAGACTCTTAATTCAGAATCTATTCAGGAAACAAGAAGATGTCTGAATTTATTTAGAGTCATGAAATAAATGAGTTGCCATCTCTCTCTCTCTCTCTCTCTCTCTCTCTCTCGAGTACCTTAAAACTATGTTCAGATATTGAAATTCATTTTCAATACTACATGCTTTTGTTGTACTTGTATTTGTGTTTATTTAGTTAAAGGATTTAGTTTTATGTGTTACATTTCTCCAACATACTTCTTAAATCACAGAACATCACATTGTTATTTTATGATCCTTTAAGTTCACACAAAATCTATTTTGACAATCTACAACAATCTAAGCTTTTGTTTTATCTTTGTAATGTTTAGAATACTTGCATTGATGCAGAAATAGATTTAGTTAATCAAAGATCATCAAATTTCATAATAGTGTTTTAGATGTTTAGATTTTGTGATAAATTCCTATTAGACAACAAAAGAGATGATTTATTTGTGTAACATGGTTTTATTTGTGCTAGCATGTCATACTGTGAATTTACTACGTGAAATTTCTATGTATCATGCTTTGACAATGGGAAATGAGTGGACTTAGTATAAGTATAGGTTATGTTTCTGTAATATCACAGAAATTAAGCTGCTCCAGGCTGCTGCCTGCCTTCATGACATCATCGGGAAAAGCTCCTATGAGAACAAAGCATGGGCGTGTTCTTCACAACGCGCGAAGGGCTTTTCTCTTTAAAACTCCACGCAGCCCATTGTTTGAGGCTTTTTGTTGTTATCTCTCTTGGCTTTCTTTCCTTTTTCCTTTTGTTGCTGCCCTCTCTACACCGCGTGGCGGCTTCTCTTCTCTTCTTGTCTCCTTTCTTCACCGCGTTGCTAAAACAACGGCTAGCGGTTCTTTATTTTAAAGTAATCTCAAGTAATTTTATTAGCTGTTCTAAGAAGATTTTGCCTGAATCAGCGATAGATGTTATCACGACCTCCACGTGGTTTCATTCAAGCTATTCAGTTCTAGCTACGGTTAGTTCTCTAAGTTAGCTGCTCTGCTACGTGCCATCGGCTCCGCTGACCACGTTGGGTAAACTCCAGCACTGCAATCCGGTTCGACCTGAAGTCCAGCTCCCAGCTCCAGCTGTTCGTCAAGAAGTGTGCTGATCTGGTTCCAAAGGAAGACCCATTTGTTCGGATCCGTGACGACGGCCGCGAGTCCGAACATCCTGAATCCTGAGGACTGCCTGCACCACGCTTCCTTCATACGACGTGACCAAGCTGTTGAGCGCCTGAGTCAAGACTGGCGATCCGACTTTCCCACATCATTGGAGTGACTAAGCCCAACGTAAGATCTTGTCTTTGCTGATGTTAAAGTGATGCAGCCTAACTACGTTATTTTCCCATTTCCATATCTTTCTTACCAACCGTTTTCTATTTTCATAATTGCCGTACTAACTCCGTAAAATAAAGCTAGACTCAGTCAACGTTAGAATAGGTTAGGATTTTATTTTGAAAATCCACCAGTTTTCCGTTGTCAAACCTGGTTTTCATTTCTCACATAATATCTACCTCATTTGTATATTTTTATATTTCTCATCTGTAAATAAATGTTAACCTGTGCAATAGTACTTTGTTTGCCTGTTTCAGTTCGGAGAAGGAATCACTGGATGAGTCAAAAACCATTACTTTTCAGGTTTGAGCCCGAATATTAAGTTAAGATCTGAGACTGAATATTAATTAAATAATCAAAATATTAAGTTTAAACGACTTAATTTTCCACATAACGTGAATGGTGTCCAGTTTAAATAAGATTAATATTTCTTTATTGAAATTATGATCTTAACATTGCAACTTTGCATACCATTGCTTTATCTTAATTAATATTCATATATTACTGTTATGCATAATCTATATTTATGCTACAGTGCTTTGGAATTAGATGCTGTGGGTCAGATTCATAAAACAATCACACTGAGTACGCAGCGTTATATTAAATGTGATAACTGAAGCTCATTCATAAAGCTCCTCTTCTGTTAATCAGAGCATCGTGTCACATTAAGGTAGCGTTGCTGTCAGGTGTGCCTCAGGTAAAACCCAATGAAGATCAGCATGTTAATGAGTTGCTTCATATTTAGGTGGTCTGGAAGGTAGGAAAAACATTTATAATTCACCATTCCAGTAGTATCCTTTGGGAAATGATTGCCAGTAACGTAATGTGTATGAAAATTGAATATATTAGGCTCAAACATGCAAAATGGCNGAAATGATTGCCAGTAACGTAATGTGTATGAAAATTGAATATATTAGGCTCAAACATGCAAAATGGCCAGTATGGTCCTTTAAGAGTGGTGGGAATCCTGCCCGACATTTTTTCCAACAAGCCAAACAGTCACAATCAGCAGAGATTTTGCTGTTTTCAAACTTCCTCTCTGGACATTTCTTCAGAAGATTTCAGTCTCTGAAGCGAACATGCAGAACTCATCAGTTGTTTTTTTCTTTAAAGGAGCTGCAGCATGCGAGTGTGGGAGTACAATGGAAGTTGTTCGTTTTAAGGAGGAATGCGCTATAATTAATGCACTTGTTTGATTTTGCCCAAAATAATCAATTATAATCAATTTTAGCGTGTCAGATCTTGTTAACATGCATCGATGCATCTTTAAGACCCTTAACATAAAGTATTTCTTAGACACAGAGTTCACTTAGATATTTTTGGTGCTTGTCACCATTAAAACTTTGCTCTGGGCCAATCAGAAATAAAAGCGACAACCAGTATTAGTGACCCCCCCCCCCCNCCACACACACACTTTGTCTGACCTATAGCGATGGAGCGGAGGTAGAGCCTCTCTGCGTCTTCATACTGGTTCATGTCATAGTTGTAGAGAGAGGCCAGGTGACCCACAGACAGGGCCACCTCGTAGTCCTCATGGCCCAGGAGCTGCTCCTTAATCTGGATGGCTTTAATGTGCATCTCCTCGGCCTCCTGACACACGAACACAAACACACATTACACATGACCACACAGCCATCTACGTGTAAATGTTATAATTAAGTTGTTAACATGTACAGTTCATTCTAGCTTGATGACTGTTTTCATCCATAACTTTCACTCTAACTTCTTTTTACGGTAGAAAAGGTGTAAATTAACAACATTACACACACAATTACATTATAAGACTTCATAATGCCCCAGTATACTTCATAGAAGTAGAAACTTGAGGGCAATGAGACATCTTGTGTGGCTCCAGACTTGGTGATTCAGGCTCTTTCCATGTTCTTATTCTGCGTTCCAGTTACAGTGGGAAGTCGGAATTTCCCACTTTCCACTGTAACTCAAACCACTCCAGCCAAATGTAAACGAAACAGCATGACTGAATACCAATAAATGGTGTAAAATAAATAAACTTAGTAATAAATGCTAAAGTAAAGTTAGACTATGGGGCTGTTTGGTTAGATTGTGTTAAAATGATATTAATCACAGTATTAAAGATTTGTGCAAAGAAGTAAATATTCTGAAATTTACACTTACTTTATATACACTACAGATAGTTAATTTAGTGATATATTTTGACCTTTTTATTTCAATGTCATGCAAGAAAAAATACTTTATTCGCCTGTTATCTGATCAGTTCCATTCACAAAACTCGTTTCCATGGATGCCGCCATGCTGAGTGTCGTCATCCTCATGAAGTCGGGAGAGATAACTTTGGTCTGAGTTTCCCAGTCAGAGCTCGGACTTCAAGTTCCATTCCAACGCATTTTTCCAAGTAGGAAGTCCGAAAAATCAGAATTCCGAGGTAACTGGGAACGCAGCATGAAGTGCAGAGCCCTCAAGGCAAACTTGTCTTTTCTGCTTCTGATTCCTCCCTCTGGTGACCAAATATGACGTGCTGGTTGTACAAGGCAAAACTCAGTTCTGATGGATTATACTGAGCGCTGTGTTCTAGGACATGTTCACCAGCCCGTTCTTTCATTGACTTGTCTTATCTTTTTTTTAAAGTATACTAGGGCATAAAACCAGTTATACCAAACATGTATTTGTAACCAACTATTACATTTATTATGGAGAATCATCACAAATCCTGTTTGAGCAAAAAGTCAGAAACCAGATAGCAAAAATTCCATAATCTTGCAGACATTCTGTACTTTTGCTTGGGAGCCATGTAGCGAGAATGTTAACTAACACATTGATGTGTTAATAATATGTCTAAATGTAAAATTTTGGTAGATATGAACAGACTATGGTATTGCTAAGGATGAATTCTGCATTTTGTGTGGTAATTTCACTGAAAATATGATTTAGCCATGGACAGAGCCATTGCCAAAGCAATTACATTTTTTCAATTTAATTTTTTAATAGGGACCAAAATTTGTTCAGTCAATGCAAGAGTAGCTTAAAGGACCCTACCATGCATTTTGCATGTTTGAGCCTAATATATTCAATTTTCATACATGTAACATTATTGACAATCATTTCCCAAAGGATAAAACCATATTTCAGCTTTCCTGATATTTTGCAAAATCTCTTAATCTTTCAAAATCAAATATTCAAGCGATACACCCACCTTAAAAATCCATGTTTCTCCTGCTAATAGTTACGCAGCCTTATGAAGTCACGGTCCTTTAAATTTTTCCATAAATACAGGTCTTCTTTTGGGACTATATTCCCTGGTGGAGGCATACATTCACTCCACGCTTTTTATTGTGCTTAAACACTAAAATTACATAACTTCTAAAAAAAACCTGAATACACGTCTTGTTGGTGATGATGGATTACCTATCCCAAGAACGTTTCAAGTATCAACAAGTTGATTTTAATAGCAGAATGAACTGAAACCAATGGAGGTCTGGAAGGTAGGAAAAACATTTTTAATTCACCGTTCCAGTAGTATGCTTTGGGAAATGATTGTCAGTAACGTTACATGTATGAAAATTGAATATATTAGGCTCAAATATGCAAAATGGGTGGTATGGTCCTTTAAGAGACATCTGGCCGACGGCTAAAATCAATGGCCCCTGTATCTTTACCTTAAACTTCCTCATGGACTGGTAGAGCCGTCCTAGGTTGCCATAGTGCTTTGCTGTCTGGACGTTAAATTCTCCAAAGGCCTTCTTAGCCAGCTGCAGCGAGGAGAGGTGCAGGTCGTGTGCCTCCTGAAGCAGACGCTCTTCCGTCTCCTTATTGTGGCAGTCTATGGCAATTTCCTCCAGGATCAAGGCTGATGGAAACACCGGATGATGTACACATATTAGACTTCTCCCCCTGAATCTGACAGAGGTGCTACAACACCACATCAGCTTTCAGTAACAAATGTGAAATTCACCAGCAAGTTGAAGCCACGATAAGTCTGTGAAATATGAACATCATGTCACATTTTATGTCTCAGTTCAGAAACTGGGCTGTCTAGAGCAGCAGTCCCCAAAGACTAAGAGGTGGACTGGCACAGGGCTGCAGACCATACATTGGCAGGCCACGAGTCGACAAGGAAAAAACATTCACATGCAAAGGTACACAGAAAAAAATAGCGAAAAACAAATCTTAACCTATGTATAAGGTATACATTTAACCTCCAGTTTCAATACAGTAATTAAAACCCCCTCAACCCCACAACCTGCCAGCAGGTTTGAAAGGCATGTTTTCTTTAAAAAAAAAAAAAAAAAAAAAAAGCCAAATTTACACCATTTATCAGAGCCAAAAACTGTAAAAATAGAAATTATCATCAGGTTTTCAAATTTCCGATGGTCCTTGAACTAACCGTGTGCTCCAAACACTTCCATCAGAAAAAATAACCAAATCTGAGCTTAAAATAGTGATATTTCATCAGAATCACTTTATTCTATATGTCTATATGTCTAAATTTTTGCCAAAAATAAACCGTTTGCACAATCCAGATCCTGTAAAAAACAAATTCTGCGCTCCTCAGCGCAACTGGGAAGCCTTGAATGACTTGGCTGAGACCAACAGTCACATGACAAAAATTCAGCGAATCTTCGACTGAACTACAGGCTGGAGCAGAGAGGAGAGGACAGAGAGGACAGAGAGATAGTAGAACAGAAAAAAAAAAAAAACTTGAGCAATAAAATAAAATCTGCATGGTGAAATGGCTTTTGATGTGCAGAATAGTGTGTAGAGAAAGCTGTAAAAAGTAAAAAAAAAAACAAAACAAAAAAAAAAACGCCTAGTTTGTAGAGGATGTAAAAATGTAAATACTTCAGTATGTATAGCATGTGGAGCCCCCCTTTTTTTCCCAATATTGGTAACACTTGTGGGCACTTGGAAAAATGTTGTACACTTTCTGTAAAATAAATTAACAAAGAAATTCAACATATATTTTTTCTCCTGATTTATGACTTACAAATATATATATATATGATATACTGCACAAAAGACATTTTTGAGTTCTCCCTACTTCTAGCCATGATTGTGCTGTTTCTATAGAGGTGCAGGACTTGCAGGTACAGTGAAAAATGAGCCACAGTGATAAAAATGTGACAGGAGCAAAAAAAAAAACGCCCAGGAACTGCTTGGGGTTCAGAGGTTAAAAAAAAAAACGGTCTGTGTGCGGCGCCTTTCTCATCACTCCGCTGCATATGGCGCGAAAGCTCATCACTCATCACATCCTCACTCATCAGCAGCAAATAAATCCCTGAGCAGACTGGACATAAGAAACAGTCGTTGGTTTTAATCTCTAATATCAGCCCTTGCTGTAAATGGAATCTGTCATGTTTCTTTTTGTACACCTTGGACAAACTGCAATGGTTAAAACAGATATTTTGCCCAAAATTTGAATCTGTACAATACAGATGTCAACAAATCATGTATAATAGACATACTTATTCATAACATATCGACACACACACACACACACACCCCTGCCTCTATCAGTTCCTAAAGCTTCCATAATCCTACTGTACAGCTATAGGAGTTTACCTGCCTGATGTTTCCCTTCACACACATACACAGTGGACAGAAGTCCAGAATCTCCAGGAAACTTGGTTTACCTTTGACTCTCTTGGAGGAGGCTAGCAGCAGATGGTCCTCAGGCAGAATGTGAGTTATGATGTCGATGGCACGTTCTGCATGGAATCTGTGGGACAAACACAGTGGCAGATCGAAATACAACATGTAAAACACACCAGCGCTATTACTATTTTATTCATTTGGGAGAACATAAAAGCTCACATTCATAAACGATAGCACATGATTTACCGCATTGCTTTGAGGAAACATCATGGCACAACCACGTTCCGTCATTTATAGAGGCCTGTTAGCAACATATACATGTCGCAGTAACTATTCATAAAATAAACCCACACATTAAAATTAAGACCTGCTTCAGTCTGGCGGTAAATTTCAGTGGTATGAAATCTGAGCGAAATTTAAAACTGTATTTGCCTCACGTGTTAATGATCAATAACTTTGATAAACTCACTCAGCTGATCAGTCAGTTTTTAAAGGGTGAGTTTTGATCTGATCTCACCACACGTGGCGCTCTGTTCATTTATAACCTCACCTGCTGTGCTCGTCTGAGTTCCTCACACACACCTCGATCACACACTGCAGAGGTTTATGTTATGCATGCTTACCTGTTTATTTTAGTGTCAGTCTTTTAAATGAGGATCTCTAAAGCAGAATCTATGTTTCCTTTGCCAATTTTTCCCTTTAAATCCAGATGAATCAGGATAAATGGTGGCTGGTAAATATGCAGCAGCTCATTAACATGCTAATTTTCATTGGCTTTCAGCTGTCACACCTCACAGCAACGCTGCCTTCATGTGACAGTGCTGTCCTGATTATCATAGGAGAAGTTTCATGAATGAGCTTCAATTATCACAGAGCACATTTAGGTCAATGCTACACCCATAGAGCCATTTTTATGAATCTGCCTCAGTATGTTTTCCTGTAAGATTTCTCTTTTGAATCTTCATATTGCAAAAGTAATTCACAGCTACAGAGATGAGAATATTACCTCATTTAAATCAGTGCCTTTGCTTATGGGAGAGTAGACTTGTTGAAAATGCCAAAAATGTCTTCACATTGGCCTCTTGTCATCTTAAAATCCAACAACACTGACCCACAACTGATCAGTTTTTTTTGAATATGTTACACCATGCAGCCACAGAATATGTCTTCCAGGTCTGACCATCACAGTATTAGTCAGAGTCTTGTGCTTCTTCAATAAGGGAACCCATATCTAATGTAATTAGCTGGCAGAGCCAGGAATAGTCCTGTGGTTGTGACTCTCATTGTACTCACAGTGCGTTGTCAAATTTCCCGGAGCTGTACTGGTGCACGTATGAGGAGTAGGCGAGGTCTTCGTGGGCTGTGGCAACATGGATGTTCTTACCACCAAACACAGACTGTCGGATGTCCAGAGCAGTCTGCGATTTGAGGTGAAAATAAGAAAATATGGTTTTACTTCATTCACTGCACTATTTTTTTTTAAGAAAATAAGCTGATAAAAGTGCACACTTGTGTTGCTAATGATTCCCACTTACCTGGTAAATGGCAACTGACTGGCATATGTTGTCTACATTTAAGAGGTAAAATCCATAATCTAGCAGCGTGTCAGAGTATTTGGGATGTTTGTGTCCAAAATGCTCTCTGGAAGACAATAAGAATTCACGTTAACAAAAGGAAACAAAGGTTTTATTCTAAAGATTTGATGACAGACAGCAGGTTACCTTGCTAGAAACACTGCATGTTTAATCAGCTGCTCGGCTTTTCTGAACTCTCTTTTCACCACACAGGCCTGCAGCGCAAACAAAAAGTCAAACGTCAAGCTCTCAGAAACATCTGATGTATTAAAAATGCTGTTCTGTACTAGCGTAGATAAATCTGTCATGTCATTCTACTGCACTATATGGCCAAAGGTATGTGGACAACTGACCATCACACCTACACTGTAAAATGTGACAAGTTGATCTTACTAAAAAAAAAAAGTCTAGGAAACTGATTGCATTGAAAAAGGGTAAATAAATATAACTATTAGTCTTAAGTTATGTTTACTTTATGTCTACTTGAACTTAAGATCAACTTGTCACATTTTACAGTATAAGAGAGCTTGTTGGACATCCCATTCCTAAACCCTGGGCATTAATATGGAGTTAGACTCTGTAGTAAGGGATACAACAGAGGATCAGCCATTTTTACGTGCTCCATGCTTCAGCACTTGGCGGCGCTCTGTGAGTTTGCGTGGTTTACTGCTTCCTGGCTGAGCTGTTGTTGATCCTAGACCAGGGATGGGCAACTTTGATGAGGATGGGGGCCAATAAATTTTCATTCTCACGCTTTCTGTCTCTCTCTGCCAGCCCTCTCTCGCTGTCATTCCGTTGGAGAGGAAAAGAGACGAGACGTTTGCTCTTATAGATATACAAGGAATAACAGGAAAATAACTGCTTCTACTGGATGTTAACGTGCGGCGCTGCCNCTTTCATTGAAAGCTTTGCTAGAATGAAATGGATGGTAGTAAATATAGCATCAGTAATGACCGAGCACCCTCTGCTGATGGGTGGTGGTAATAACAAAGAAAAACACTTTTTATAATTTTTGTTTTTATTAACTGAAGTCATTCGAGGACCTGATAGATAAAGGGCTAGGCCGTATCTGGCCCGCGGGCCGCCAGTTGCCCACCCTGTAGATGCTTCCATTTCACAATAGCAGCCCTTATAGTTGACCTGGGCAGATCCAGCAGGGCAGAAACTTCACAAACTGACTTGTGGCAAAGGTGATGTCCTACGACAGCGCCTTAACTTCAGTATGACTGCTGATGTCTGTCTGTGGAGATTACATGGCTATGAGCTTCATCTTATGTACCTGTTAGCAATGGATGTGGCTGAAACACCTAAATTCAATAATTAGGAGGGGTGTCCACATACTTTTGGCCATATAGTGTATCAACAATAACTCAATTAAGAGATCGCCAAATATGCAAAAATTGCAAAAATCAGTAACAGTACCTTTGAGGCTTGCCGAAGGACATCAACCACTACTTTAACAGGCAGCCCCGGGGAGATTTCCTTCATGGCCTCTATACACCACCTGTATGCCTGGAACACATGGACAAAACAAAAACATACACAGGTTACAGTAATTACTAAAGTGACACATAATTAAAACTAAAGGCATTTCCCACAATCTTCTGTCAAACATAAGACACATTAAAAAAAAATCATGGTAACTACACAGTGTCACACTAAGTAAGTGCTGCGATAACTGAAGCTCATTCATAAAGCTTCTCTTAAGTGCACCATTAAGGTAGCATTGTTGTAAGGTGTGTCACAGGTAAAAAGTCAATATGTAGATAAGATTCATACTTAATTTATATTTATTTTTACTGGTTCCAAAGAACCACTGACATTAAATCAGCAAAGAAAACATAAACTACTAATATAAGAGACAGATAGATCCACACATTTCTCTCCACATTGTGGTGGGGTGTGTGTGTGTGTGTGTGTGTGTNACAGAGCACAGATGCTGAAACTTGAGGAAGAGTTGCTGTGTTGCTGGAATCGAGATCCTTTGCGAGATCAGATCTAAATTTGCCATTTAAGGAACCAATGCAGTGCCCATGAAAACCTGCCTGTTCGGACCAGGCCAGACTTTATGGTGTGCACCGCAACCTGCCATAATTTAGTGCTGCACGTCTTCATGAGCTACCTTTGTTTGCTGTACAGGGTCGGGTTGAGACCATGCCACTGGAGCGGAGCATATGCTGCCGCTCTGGGCGCGATCCTGCCATATATCCTGCCATATCTATGGCGTATCCTGCCATATGGACTACTTTTTACAGACACAGCTCAATCTGAGAACTGCTCATCCAAACAACTTCACAACTTCCTTGGGTCCTGAGCAATAAACCTGCCAAATTTCAACTTCATACAGTGCCGGGTTCTAGAGATAACGGTGCCACAGATGGACAAAGAGATTCTGTCTTTATCATTAGAAGTGACTGATCAGCTGAGTGGGCTTATCTATCACATTTTTATGAATGAGGGAACAGCTTTATGAATCCCGCCTATTGTAATTCAAGAAAAGCCACTTGTCTGTGGGTCCCAGCGGGAAACGACATCATCGTTTGTTCCTCAAGCAATAAGACTGATGAACTCATTTCATACTGTTTCTAGGTCATGAANACATCATCGTTTGTTCCTCAAGCAATAAGACTGATGAACTCATTTCATACTGTTTCTAGGTCATGAATGAAGTGAAAAGACGCTTGAGTATAGTGTATATAACAGGCGTGGCAAACCTGCGGCTCCAGGCCCAGTTCAGACCAGCTCATATAGCTCTTTTAAGTTTTGTTCACAACAAGATCGAGACACCACTCACGTATGCTCATATTATGGATAAAAAAAAAGGGGGAGCTGCAATCTCGTGATCACAGTGCTCAGTGTGGATGCTCGACTTTTTCCAGCTAACCTACAGCCGGTCTGTTAATGGCCTGAGTTTATGACCATGGCGGTGCCAGCGAAGTGCAAAACTAAACGAAAATATGAAGAGGAGCACAGAACGTTTTTACTAGCATGAGAGGATTTACATGAAGGCATCTTGTGTCCCTTTGGAGTACTAATAATAGTATTTTTGGCTCTCCGAATCTCGGGAGTTCACCACCCCTTGTATATAATATAGTGTTTTTGTATTATATTGCAACTTATATTCTTAAATTGTGTATATATGTACAGATTGAATGTCTCTATCATCTGTTGTTGCGGTTATGTTTTTATCTGGCTGCAAACCAAATTTCTCTTTGGGACAGTAAAGATTGAGACTGAGATTGGTGGTCAGACATACCTCATCATAGTGGCTTTTGGCGAAGAGCAAGGCACAAAGCTCGCCGTACAGCGCAGCCTTGTTGGCCTGGTGGCCATGTTTGGCTAGTTTGTCCATGTAAGACTGAGCAAGCTTGAAAGTCTCCTCCCCCAGGTGGTACTTGCAGTTGCCATTGCGGACATGAAGCAGCCTGTGGGGACAGAGAAGGAAACGTGTCTTACCACAGTACATCAGCTGGGAAACACCAATGTTGTTAGCACTCCGTGTTAGTACTGGAACAATTTCAGGTCCATTTCATTTACTAGATGTGGGTGTAAAACATTTTATTGTGGAAAATTTCTGATTCACTCAATGTAAAACTCCAAGACCAATGATAAAATGTAGTTGTAGTGATCATCTGTTGGGCTCCCATAAAAGATTTTCCCCCCTTCATCAATCTATGTATTTTTTAAAATTAAATATTTGCTCTGTATAATGTCAAAAATAATGCCAAATCCCAATCTAATCCAAGCTATCCACTTCACAAAGACATGGCAGAGAAAAGCTGATAAATTTCATATCTGACTAGTTAGAACAAGCTAAAATGTCATATTTTACTGCATTAAATGACAGTGGTAACTCTTTGATCTTGGTTAAAGCACTTGAGTGTGTGAGCTGAAATTTGCTTACTTAGATCCACAGGACTGGACAAGCAGGAGAGGGCAGAAAATGCACAAAGAGCCCCTCACACCCATTTTTGGGTTGCAGGAAACCACGCTTTGGAATGAGAGCATTAAATCAGCCAAACCCCTGGAACATTTCCAGATCTTTTTTTTTTTTCAGTCTAAACATTAACCGTTATCAGCTCTACCTTGTTTGATGTACCTGCAGATTAAAACATTCTAATCTAAACTACAGATCAGGTCTTCTAAGTGGTATTTATTAAGCCTGTGGTTCTTTATCTGGGAAAATAAATAATAAGCTTGCAAACAAAAAATTTAAATCTACCATATATACTCGAGTATAAGTCGGGTTTTTATTACCAAATTTCACAAAGCAAATCGGGGGTCGGCTTATACGCAAGAAATTCAAATTTGATCCCAGAGAAGGAAATTTCCAGGGTGGAAATACTACCATTACCACTACCCATGGAAAATACTTAAATCATACCTTAGAATGAGATATTTCCTGACTAAACATCTTGTGTTCAGACGCAATGGGGCAGCGTCAGAGTTGTATTTTTTTAAGGCTGGGACGTCCTGCGAAACCTGGGCGGGTCTTAAGAAATCTGGGCGAGCTGCCCAAGTTTCGTCTATGTATNTGGGACGTCCTGCGAAACCTGGGCGGGTCTTAAGAAATCTGGGCGAGCCGCCCAAGTTTTGTCTATGTATGGGAAACACTGCTGTGTAAAGTTATAATAACATGGAACCATTTCAAAACATTTTCAGTTTTAGTAACTGAAACCTGCTCGGTGGCTCAGGCAGCCACACAGAGCGGTAGAACATGACTGCACGTCATTTGCATTACTCCAGCGTAACAAATATCAAGTCTCATATGCAAAACCAAAAAAAAACTGCTTTGTAGTCTCTAGCTTTAACTATGAGACAGCAGTTATATCTTTTGCGACGGCTGTAGTGAAATACTACATGTAAGGGACTGTGTGCAGCGTTTGGAGACTGACCTGACACAGCATTCCACAGCGCGGTACCAGTGTAGCACCTCACTGTGCAGCGTGCACAGCTGCAGGCACGACAGAAACACCTTCTCTGCATCTCCATACCAACCCGCGTCCGACAGGAAACCACCTGCAATCAAACACGCCATCACTCCATTTGCCTTAAAAATGGCACGGTCATTGAAGCGTTAAAGGAACATACCACCCATTTTGCATGTTTGAGCCTAATATATTCAATTTTCATACATGTTACATTACTGACAATCATTTCCGAAAGTATACTACTGGAACGGTGAATTAAAAATGTTTTTCCTACCTTCCAGACCTCCACTGGTTTCAGTTCATTCTGGTACGCTATTAAAATCAACTTGTTGGTACTTGAAATGTTCTTGGGATAGGTAATCCATCATCACCAACAAGACGTGTATTCAGGTTATTTTTTAGAAGTTATGTAATTTTAGTGTTTAAGCGCAATAAAAAGCGAGAAGTGAATGTATGTCTCCACCGGGGAATATAGTCCCAAAAGAAGACCTGTGTTTATGGAAAAATTTAAAGGACCGTGACTTCATAAGGCTGTGTAACTATTAGCAGGAGAAACATGGATTTTTAAGGTGGGTGTATCACTTGAATATTTGATTTTGAAAGATTAAGAGATTTTGCAAAATATCAGGAAAGCTGAAATACGGTTTTATCCTTTGGGAAATGATTGTCAGTAACATAACATGTATGAAAATTGAATAAATTAGGCTCAAAAATGCAAAATGGATGGTATGGTCCTTTAATCCTGAAGACAATCTGCTTTGGTATATTCAGAGAAACTTGTGGTGAGCGGTGGCTCATCACGAACGCTTTCTTTTGAAATGCATAGTTATGTAAAGTCTTCCATGCAAATCAACAACTAAAGGCATGCAGTTTTATTTTAAAGAAGAGAGAGAGAGAGAGAGAGAGAGAGAAATTGGTAAGTCTTTGATCCTCCGCTGCGTACCCAGCACAAATCCAAACTGGATGGCCTTCTCTTTGACGTGGGCGTCTGACTCAGCGATGTAGGAACACCGGCGGCTGAAAGAGTTTGCCAGAACTGAGGCCACTTTGACGCCATGGTCCATCAGGGCCTGGAAGCAGTGGTGCAGGAGGTGTCTGCAGTCAGAACAAAACCAAGGAACACATCAGTGGAATTCACAGTCATTTTAACAACCTTTTTTATGGGCATTCATACAACAAGAAATAGTGACCAACGGTGCTTACTGTATTGTTTGTTTGACATTGGCCTATATAAAAAAAAAGATCTGTAACTTAACACAGTGTCTTGCTAAACAATAAATAATAAAGCTTCAGGCTGCCGCTGTCATGTTCAAATAAAGCCTGTTAAACTGTAACAAGTCACAGATTAGATTAAACACTGACACATCAATAAGGCACTTGATTAAAGGAGCTTACTGTGGACAACAAACTGAACTTATATCAAACTACTTTATATCAAAGTGACTTTTTGACTACTTTCACAAAGCCAAAGTTGAAGTGATCTGCAATGACAAAGGTCTTTGTTTCACTGATGGAACTGATTACTTCAAATGATCCGATCAGATCACTGATCATCATGATCAGATTTCATGATGGAGGAATAAAAAGCAACACAATCAAACCAGTCACAGCTTTGTGGTCTCACTCACTAAATTAGTTAAAACCAGCTTCAATGTTTCCCAATTCAGTGTTGAAAATTTACTTGTGGTGGTAGGGATATGTACAGTATCATGAATATAATGAATGTACTGATATCAGTATAATTTGCTGGAGGGATATGATTTGAAGGTAGTAGAGGCACTGAGCAGCAGGAGATGTCTGGTCTGCCATAAATATGAATTTCTGTGCTGTTTGTACTGATGCAGACTGAATTTTAGCTGTCTTGTCACATAAAGTGCATTGAAAGCATCAGTGCAACACATTGAATGTTAAAGTGTACAGCCGGTAATTTAGAACTGATAGGCCAATAAAAATGCAAATTTACAGCACATTTACACGTGAGAAGACTGGTGAAGAACATGACACAGGCAGTGCTATGAGTTGCGATGATGATATAATCCTGATATAATTTATTCTCTGTAATAATTTGATTTTAAATTGCACCTCTGGCTACTTTAGGTCAGAATCTGGGCTCATCCATACTTAGGATGTTTCCTCATCGTTTCATCTGCATCCACAGGACAACAGCTATTTTTGCCTGAGCATATTCTCAAATATTTTTCATACTGCAAATAACTGCATTCTGGTTACTATCAAGAGTAAAACTAAATCAAGTCCAAACTACTCATCATTTGACCCCTCACCTGTAGCGCTGTCTCCTTTGTTATCCACCTTTTTATTCAGCATCTAACTTCACAGTATGTCTACATTTGTGTATGTGTATGCGTGCATGTTCAAATTGAGCTCTGTCTTTGTGTGTGTCTGCGTGTGTGTTTGTGGAGGGGAGGTTATCAGGAAATCGCTCTTTAATCATCACGGTGTGTGATGGTGTTTTTTTAATCTGTTTGTAGCTGAAACATGCTCCTGTTTTCCATAGTGTGAAGATTTTAGATTGTATCTGTGTAGCTTCAGGCCGCTGACTGATGTGTACTTGTGTTTTTAGAAAACACTTTGATGTATACTACAGGCCAGAAGTCTGAGGTCACCCCCAGATTTAAAAAAAAAAAATCANCTTTGATGTATACTACAGGCCAGAAGTCTGAGGTCACCCCCAGATTTAAAAAAAAAAAATCATCAATACACTGTTTATTTTTCAATTTATTAAACAGGAAATGACAAAAATACATAAAATAAATGTAAGTAATTAGTTTTCAAGAAGAATTTGTCAACATAAAAGCACTTTAAAGTCATTTCAGGCTCAGACTTTGGTTTGGTCAAAGTAACCCCCTCTGGCCTTAATAACTGCTGCACTAATTCCAGGCTTACGCTGCAGTAAGGTTTGGAAGTCGGTTCCTGGAAATGCACTTTTCAAGCACTCCAACACTTCTTTTCATTGCCTGGGCGTTTGCTCCCAACTTGCCTACAGGCTCATCCCATACCAGCTTGATAGGAGAAAGATCTGGAGACTGGGGTGGCCAAGTCAGAATTCTAAAACCGTTTGCTTCTCTTTTGAATGGATGTAATTTTGGCATCATTTTGATGAACATTTTGGATTGTTGTCCTGTTGAAGAATTAAATTTTGACCAATAATTCGTAAACCGGATGGAATCGCATGTCTTTGAAGGATGGATATAAAGGCAGAAATCTCTGTGTCTGTGGCACCAATCTCTTTAGAACCCAGCACCGTATGAAGTTGAAATTCAGCAGGTTTATTGATCAGGACCCACGGACGTGTGTCATGTGTGAAGTTGTTTGGATGAGCGGTTCTCAAATTGAGCTGTGCCGGCAAAAGTAGTCCATATGGATACATTCCAGGCGCGGCAGCATATGCTCCACTCCACGGGTACAGCAAACAAAGCTAGCTCACGAGGATGTGCAGAAAAAATTATGGCAGGCCGTGGCACAGACCGAACAGGCACATTTTGAACAGCTGAACAGGCACTGTACTAATTCTTCTTAATTCCTTTAACTTGGACCAAGCCTCCAGATCCCTCCCCCCCCCCCCCCNCAGGGAACTGGAACACAACAGGAGTGCTGCACTAATACAGACTGATGCCTTCATGAAAAATCATTTCTGTAGCCAGAGTGGCTACGTAATGTGCTACTTTGACTAATTCTTCTTGAAAACTAATTAGTTACATTTATTTTATATATATATATTTTTTTATCATTTCCTGTGCAATAAATTGTAAAACACACAGTGTAGTGATGATTTTTTTTTTTTTTTTTTNTTTTTTTTTTTTTTTTTAATCTGGGGTGGCCTCAAACTGTAGTCTAAATGAAGCTTATCTTCAACCACACTAACTGTTTTTGCGCCGGCCTCAATTTAGCTCCACCTACTTGGATGTTCAGAATAATCACAGTTTAAATTACAATTGCAATATCTGTAACAGGATGATTTTTTGGCCAGCTCATGCAGTGTTACACAATATATTGTTACTGTCAAAATGTCAAACATGGTATAATTTTTAAGTCATAGCACCCAAATCTACATTGTACTGTCTTAAATATTATCAATGTAGCTTTCATCAAAAGCCAAAATGCCCAAACATACAAAGAGGAATATCCAGCCCCACCCACAATCAAATGCATGCAGTGTCCAGCACATACACACGCCTCTGATGGCCATCCATGTAAGATAACAAAAAGCGGTCAGACTATTGTGTAAGGTCATTGTGGATGGTGTAACGTTTCAGGCTTGGCTCCCCATTGTGTTTGTACCTTTTGTCTGAAGCCCGGAGAACTTTAGCGAACACCTCCAGCTCGCAGAACTCCCCTCCCAGCTGACAGAGCCGGCCCTGCTGGTAAAGCTGAAAGACGCAGACAGATCAGAGACAAGGTGACCATGGAAACTCACTGACAGCAATAATGTGGACATCACTTTCCAATTAACAATATGTTGTCACATATGCAGCACTCTATCAAGTCCAGTTGAGTCAACTTTATTTGTATATAATGTCTCATAGGGCTTTACAGGCCCACACATGAATGGTTCCCGACCCAGCCCAAGCTCTCTATGAAGACAACAAAAAAAATCCATTAAAAAAAACCTTATTGTAAGGGAAAAAAATGGATGAAACCTCAGGAGAGGCAATTCAAAGAAAGATTCCCTCTCCTGGAACGGCTGGGTGTGCAATAGGAGCCATCGGTGGGGAAACAAGTAAATTACAAAGAGATAAAAACAATGAAACATTACAAAAGGATAAAACCACGAAAATATAAAACCGTGTAAACATAAAGAACAGAACAAAATGTCCCACACGAGAGAGGGAGGGAGAGAGAGAGAGAGAGAGAGAGAGAGAGAGAGAGAGAGAGAGAGAGAGACAGGTGAAGAAAAGGAAAGCCGCGAAAACTTTACAGACATAAAAACAGAATTACAATGGCACACAATTAAAATTAAAGGACCATACCATCCATTATGCATTTTGCATGTTTGAGCCTAATATATTCAATTTTCAGACAATCATTTCCCAAAGGATAAAACTGTATTTCAGTTTTCCTGATATTTTGCAAAATCTATTAATCTTTCAAAATTAAATATTGAAGCGATACACCCACCTTAAAAATCAATGCTAATTGCTAATATTTATGCAGCCTTATGAAGTCACGGTCCTTTAAATTTTTCCACAAACCCAGGTCTTCTTTTGGGACTATATTCCCTGGTGGAGCTCCGCGCTTTTTATTGCACTTAAGCAAAACTTATTCTAAATTTGAGATCTTCTGCATCTACATTTGTTTGTGAAACCTACTCTTCTCAGGTAGAGGGCAGATATACAATTGATTAACCAATCACATGTCATACTTATATCTACTTGGGCTAAGCTAAATGTGGCTAACTCTCCTGGCTTGTTTGGCAGCACTATGAAAGCCATGTGACATGTGTGTCATGAGGAAACGTGTCAAATACACGACACAAGCGGAGCAAAAATGCTGAAGTAATGTTTGTGTTTTAACAGAGGCTTCAGTAAATCCTCTCCACAATTCAGGAGTTAAAAAAAAATAAGGTGATGAGATCTCTTCTCTCTGACCTGGAAACTGAAACATCCACTGGTAGATTACTGATTAATCTCAGTTTAAAATCCTTCAAGAAAATCTCAGAAATGCTGTGGCACATACTAAGAATCACTTTTTAAACATCAGCTACTACGGTTATTAAGCCAACAAATATGACTTGAGATTAAATTTGAAACTATTAACCCTTTAGATTTAGAACTGTTTTTCACTTATTCCTCATTGTTTTGTTTATTCTTAGTCTTATAAAAAAGTAACTTTGCATTGGATTGGAATTTCATTTGGATGCAACAGGCTGAACGAAGCAAACAGTAAAAACAGTCTGCAGGATTATCTCTTCTCCATGTTTCAGAAACTTGCTGTAAATCACTGTGCAGCCGATAACACTTAGAATACACATATAAAGATCTGCTCAGGCCCATGGGACAATGTATTTCAACATGAATGAGTTTAAGTGCAATAATGCCAAAGCAGGACCAAATAAATCCTACAACACACGCACAAGTACAGTGGATAGAAAATGAACATTAGTGCCTCACAGAAGTGAGTACACCCTTGGTGATTTGGTAATATTTTCACTACAGTTTCCTCCCTGTTACCCCTAGAAACCCAAGGAATTTTTTTTAGAACAAGGCCCACCATGTTTATTCAGAAATGGCATTCAAAATTTTTTTTCTCCAAAAAAAAAAAAACTCAGACTTTTACATGAGGTCTTTACATTTAACTAGCAACAAAGTACATGTCTCAGTACACTGTGACATGTATCGTTAGGAAACTTCAACATTTTGAATGATCACCACTGTTTGTCAGTACAGCTTTTATTCTGCAAGGTGTTGACTTCATAAGCATAACACAAGCGTGGAACAATGTTGAAAAACTCTGCGTTCCTCAACCTTGCGTTTAAGAATGCCCCAAAGATGTACAATAGGATTAGGTGACATGCTGGGCCATTCCATGATTTTGATCTTCTGTTTTTGTAGGAAGGACCTGCTTGTCTTTGAACAATATTTGGGGTCATTACCCTTTTGGAATATGGCTTGGCGACCCAGCATTTCAAAGGAAGGAATCTTTTTTTTTTTTTTCAAAATCTCACACTACATAGCAGAGTCCGTGGTTCCTTCAATGACAGTGAGTTCTCCAACACCAGCAGCGTTCATGCAACCCCAAACCACAAGGCTTCCACCCCCACGCTTCATGGTGGGAGTATGCACTTATCGTTGTACACTTCATGAGACCACCTCCACATTCTTAAACTCAAGGTTGAGGAACGCAGTTTCCAACATCAGGAAGCTCCGAGAGGTCATCTTGGAGGAGTGGAGCAACATCTCAAATGATACTTGTGCTATGCTTGTGAAGTCAATGTCTCGCAGAGGAAAAGTTGTACTGAAAAACAGTGGTGATCATTCAAAACATCGAAGTTTCCTAATGATACATGTCACGGTGTACTGACTTTTGTTGCTAGTTATATGTAAAGACCTCATGCAAAAATCTGAGTTTTGTTTGAAAAAAAAAAAAAAAAANAAAAAAAAAAAAAAAAACAACTTTGTATGCCATTTCTGAATAAACATGGCTGGGCCTTGTTCTAAAAAAAATTCATTAAGTTTCTTGGGGTAACAGGGAGGAAACTATAGTGAAAATATGACCAAATCACCAAGGGTGTACTCACTCTTGTGAGGCACTGTATGTCCATTACGTTTTTTGCTGAACTCACTTTATTTAACCAATCAAACATGGAGCTGCACAGAAGATGAACTATGGCTCCGCTGGGAAATATAGTCCCAGAAAAAGACGTCTTTTACAGAGAAATTAAAACGACGGTGAGTTCTACAATTGTGTGTAAGTGTTAGAAGGCGAAACATTGAATTTTAAGGTCACTGAATCACCTGAACATTTAATTTTTGAAACATTAGGGGATTTGAAAAATAAAAGCAAAACTAAAATACAGTTTTATCTTTTGAAAATTGTTTGTGATGTATGCAGATTTTGTATATTAGATTCAAACATGCACGATCGCCAGTATGATCCTTTAATAGAGAAATATTAACTGAATGTATACCATACTCTACCTATATAGTACACTGGATTGTACAGTGTAATTCTGAGAAAAGTAACAGCATGCTTCTCCTCATTAACAGACACATGACTTTATGTAGTATATCAGTATGTTGCAACAAACTGTAGGAGTTACACAGGAAAAGTCCAGATACACAGATGAAAGCTCAAGACTTTAAATTGTGGCTTCAGTCTTTTTGTATATCATTCCATGCTCTCATACATCAAAGCTGGAGCTGACACTGAATGTCAGATCAATGTCATCGTCTTCATTTAAGTAACTCATAAAATCAGCGTCAGGCTTCAAAAATGTTCCGCTTTGGAACTCAGCTAAACATGTTGTTTTGTAACTGCACACAACTGTCATTGGAGCATGAAGTTAGCGAGCATTAATGGAGGGTATCAGGAGGTCCGTTCTGGATGCTGAGGATGTCAAAGAGCAGGAAGGCTTTTACAAGCTGATACGTGAGGCGGGGAATCACTTAAACTACATTGTGAGCTCACTTTTATACATGACTAAAAACGCAGGAAGCTCAGATCAGGAAAAACAGCTAACACAATCCCCTGTTCCTGAACAATATTTAACAGTTTGCAAACATGGGAAACACACAGACACACATGCCCAAACAGATAATAGCAGAATAATGACCAGGTACAAAGCATGTGGTAAATATTTGATTTACCACATAACAAATCTACTAACTAACATGTCTACTGTTTCTGTATATGATATAATTTGGATTGTATTAGAAGCTACATGTGGCTACTTCGCATTTTTTTTCCTCAGAAGAGAACTTTATACTTGTTAATTATTCTAAAGAATAAGCTTGATCAAAGTTACTCACTACTCAAGTAATCTTTTTAATAGATACTTTCTTACTCTCACTCAAGTCATTATTTTGGTGACTACTCTTACTTATACTTGAGTAACAATACTTTTACTTGAATACAGTTTCTGGCTACTCTACCCACCTCTGGCATTGCTAAAGACATGCAAAACATCACAACTAACTTACAGCAATGGTGACTGAAGTGCATCACCGGCTTACTGGCTGCAATAATGACTCAGTACGAACTGTTTTGCAAATCCATCACTGATGGTCAGGCGAAAAGCGTGCACAAAGCACAGAGCAGACTTTCAGCCAACTCAAATGGTAATGTTGGATGATAGAACATTGTGTGCATTGTCTTGGACACATGCTATAACTCGGCTAGCTAGCCACCACGTCTGCACCACCTACTTTAATGTTCCTGCGTAGTTATCTGCTGTTTGTCAAACATGGTAGGAAGACTGAGGATTTTAGCTGCCAATTCTTGTTAATAATACAGCATATAACCAGAATGTAACTTTCTGCAGCTGATGCAGCCTAAACATGAACCACCTTGTCAAGTTTCACTTTAAATGTTTTTTTCCTTAGCACTGTTTCTAACTTCATTGAGGATTTCATATCGATTTTTCCAGCAATAACTTTCTTTTAGCCACTCTTCCATAAAAGCCCTGCTTTGTGTAACATAGTTATGCTATGAACAGTTTCTCCTATCGGACGTGTATGTCTCTCCAGCTGGCCTCTTGTTGCTTCTCTAATGCCCTCCATACTTTCTTGATGCATTCTTTAACCAGGGAGGTTGTAACAGTATATTTTTTATTGTCCAATTTTTTTAATAATGGATATATGTTCAAGGTTTTTGGATATTTTTTTATAACCAAATCCTGACGGGTACTTCTCTATAACTTTATCCTGGGCTTGTTTTGAGAGCCACACTAACAAATGCTGGATCCAGGAAAAGGTGCATTTATACTAACATTATGACATTTTCATTACACACAGGTATACTCTATATACAACTAATTATCTGACTTCTAAAGGTAAACTGGTTGCACCATGTCTTATTAACAGTTTCTCAGCAAAGAGGGTGAATAGTGACATGACACAACCAAAAATTGTCAGATTTTTTTTTTGTTTAGTTTTTGTTAATTTGCACCTTCAAATTGTTAGGCAGCTCATGTTGCTTGAATGGTTAAAAAAAAATCCCACTCAAATCCATTTTATTTCCAAAAAGACCAAGGGAAGGCACTACATTGTTGTAAGGCGTGTTTGTTTCCTGCAGTTAAAGAAAACTGTCAAAGATGTAATATCTGAATAGCTAAACAGAATCAGGAGACTCCTGACCTCAGTCTTTCTAAAAATCCTGGCTAGGGACTGCTTATGACTCACAAAGCAGCACTTCATGAAAACATATTTTTGCTGATGCTGTGGTACAATGTGATAAAAAGGGAGTTCTGTGGAGAAAGGCTTAAAAGTTACAGGTTGTACCTTTCTTTGTGTTGTTATAACGCGCCTAAATACTCGTTCAGTGTCTGTTATGATGTTCGTCTGCCAATGAAGAAGGCACCTTTAAATGGGGTGGGTCAACACAAATACTTGAGAAATACAACGAATCCGCCATAATAAGACACAAGTATAACATTCAATAGCCTGTTAACATCGCTGTTGTTTTATTTTTTACGGTTATTTGTTATTGTGAAAACGATTGCTAAACAGCTGCAAAAAAACAAAAAAGCTAGTTAGCAATGAGAAAGAATTTTGGGCAATATGCACTCGGTTTGCTTAGTTAGCAGGCTAAGCTAGTTAACTAGAAACTCAGTTACATCTGAAACAATGTAATGGATATAGCTACACTGGCAAGTAGCAGTGTTAGCAGCCGATCACACAAACTCAGTCTTGTGGCTGTCAAATGCGTCTGAGCTACCTCGCTGGTTAATCTTACCTTATAATAGACATCGAATTGTATATTTTCTGGGAGTGAGCGTATGTCCCTTCTTGAGCGACTATAGTTGTCCACCACAGCCGAGATAGCGGTGTTGTACAGTGTTTCTGGGATCCATTCGAGCTCCACCGCAGCCATGTTGTTTTCCCTCTCCAAAAAAACCCCAGCAGCGACAGCCCTCCCCCACTCTCCCTACATTCGCTACCTTATTACGATCAAAGCCCGTCCTCTGCAAGTCCTCATACAACATTCGTTTTACGGTAAAGCAGCAAATAATCGTAATCTCGTAGAATTACGACGACAGTTCTGTAACTGCTGCCTAATTTACATCTTTCTGCTTCATCTCCGATTATTCGACGTCCCGACTCCCCACACAGCAGTTCCGTGCTCCCGTCCCAACGTAAACGCGTGACATAATGACGTAAACGAACAGTTAATGCGAGAGAGCCGTTTCAGGGTTACTGTATATACGCATTCACAGAAAAAAACAGATATGTTTTTGATCACAGGCTAACATGGAGACAACACATAAAGGAGACAGTAATAAATAAATAAATAAATAAATAAATAAATAACTACAAAAAAAGTGTGAAAATAAATTAACATGATNAATAAATAAATAAATAAATAAATAAATAAATAACTACAAAAAAAGTGTGAAAATAAATTAACATGATCAGGTGTCTAGTGGGGAGTGGACAGTCCATCTATAAATATACTGTATGTTGTTTTTTTAAGACCCAGGCTGGATTAAGGAAGTTTAGTATATGGATCTGAAGCAAAGCCCAAACCCCTAGAATTTATGCAGCAGCTGTTAGAACCTTGCCAGTGGGCTCTCAAAGTTGAAATAGGGAATTACCTCTCAGTTTAAGGTCAAAGATGCTGGCTGCCAATTGCTGGATGATTCATACTTGTGACAGCTGATATCAATAACCTGTTTTACATAACTGAAACAGGTCTTAAATTTGTGGTTGTAATATATCCATTCATTGGATTATGGATTGGTCCATCCATCCATCCATCCATCCATCCATCCATCCCAAACCTTCACTTGTTATCAGCTTCAGAGAAACATATACTAATCTTGTCAATATCCCTGTGGTCCAACATTTTCCACACTTAGTGGGGGCAGGATGACAGGATATCAAGATTACAACAAACATATAAACATATAACTATACAAACATATAACTATCTATATATAAGATGCTCAATGCACCTGGACACAATTTTACAAATAAAAATCCTGCATTTAAAACTTGACACTTTCAGCAGTTTGATTATCATAACATTGTATCATGATGTCATTACTACATTGTACGATATACATACTATGTTGACTGAAATGCAACTTTACAACAACTTAGAAGAAACAAAACAAGCATGATATTATTTTAAATTTTTATGTTAACTTTTATTGAGGGGAGGGACAAGGGTCTCTGTGAGGGAACCGGAGTATCTGGAGAAACCCTGCTGTACTGAGTTCTTTGAAGCCCCCAGTGTTCACATTCTAATCTTCTTCTTCTTCTTCTTCTTCTTCTTCTTCTTCTTCTTCTTGTCCTGTAAAAGCTTCACCAGATCCTCCAGCTTGGGCCTCATGCAGCTCTCCTTCTCTTTCAACTCTCACCAGTTCTCCAGGAATGACCTTTTGTAAGCCTCAAAAGTCTGGATTTCCTTACACTGAGTCTCCTGTAACTGCACCCTGAGCTCTGCAAGGCTTTTGTGCAGAAGTCAGGTTGGATAAGAGCTGTGTTTCGTTGGACTGTGACTCCTCCACATGTGTGCTGAGCTGCTGTAGAGCCATGCACCTCGCTGTAATAATCTCTGCAGGCTGGCTCTGTGCAGACAGAACCTGCTCCAGCTGGGCTTTGAGATCATCAGTCTCGAGTTGGGCTCTGAGAAGAGTGACCCTCACTTTCCTGTTCTTACGCTCCTCCAATGGAGCTGATCCATGACTGCAGTCATGGATCAGCTCCAGTTCAAGTAGTTTATGAGGTCAGCTGAATATCCAGGTCAGCATTGTCTGCTGCCTGACTGTTACTTTGCCTCTGTTTTATTTCCTCCCACCCACAGCAGACTCTGTCCTCCAGAGTGTTGAAGTAGGAACTGACTCCTTCAAATGCGGTGGTGTGTCCCTGGACAGAGCCTCCTCCAGCTGGGCACTGAGCTCTGCAATGGTAATCTCTACAGTTCTCAGTTTGGAAGCGGACTGCCTCTCCTTGAACCAGAACATCCTCCAGCTGGGCTGAGCTCAGCAATGATTTTCTGTGCTGCATTGAAGACTTGGTCATCCTATTCAACTCCTCCTCAACACTGATGTTCTTGTACTGAACCTTCTCGAAACAGATGCTGAGTGTGGTGGAATTTCTGGAACAGTAAAAATGAAGAGACGCCGAGAGTCCAAGCAGTGTTTTATTCTTGCCAGCAAGGGTTCAAGCTTACAGGATACTGTCTGTACGACACCAGAGCAGTTCTGATAAGAAGAACCACGTATGATAAAATGTCCAAGCTTTTATAGTGTGCGTTCTAATGTGTGTGTATGGCACAAGTGTACGTGACTACAAGCATGGATGTTGGTAGAAACTTAGTTTCTGAAAATATGTGTAGGAGCCGTAGTTTCGGGTGAAACAGGAGCAAGGAGAGTTTAGAAGTGTAAGAGCAAACAGAAAAGAAACAAAGTAATCACACTGTGTACTTGACCTGACCAGTAAGATGAAAAATAGAAAATAAATCTGACAATGAGCTCTGCAATGGTCTTCTCTGCAGAACTCAATTTTGAGGAAAACTGGGTCTCATTGGACCGAGACTCCTCCAGCTGTGCATTAAAAGCCATGTGCAGTGCTGCAGTACTTTCTTCAGACTGGCTCTGCTTGGACTGAGCCTCTTTCAGCTGCACTGAGCTCTGCAGTTCTTATCTCTGCAGAAACTTGGAAGAACACTTGGACTCCTTGGACAAAGCCTCTTCCAGGTGATTTTGAACCTTTTATTGTGGTTACTAAGAACTTCGGGCAGTGATCAGCAACGTCCATATACCAGGACTCCTGCTTTCAGTGTTCTGTCCATTACATTGGTAAAAAAAAAAAAATATATATATATATATATATAAATCAAAGTAGCTCAATTTACAGTCACTCTGGTAGGAACTTCAATCAAGGAAAGAAAAGAATAAGAATGGAGTGTGTGAATAAAGTCTGCAATTTGAGAATTATGATTGTAATTATAAATATTAATATTAAAATCACCCAATAAGTAGCAGGATTTTTTTCTTTAGCTACAAGCTCAAGAATATGTGAAAGATCAGCAGTAAATTCTGTCATATTAGAACCGGGCGGTCTATATATAAGCATCCAATAATGGTATTACTTATTTCAACAGAAACAGACTCAGGAGAAGGCACTAAATAAGCTTCTAAATCATGTCTTACTATATACTTTAAGTATGAGTTATCCTTTCTGCAACTCTAATTGTGTTTAAAGATATTATATCAGGAGGCTGTTTCCTCTGACAGCCATGTTTCAGTGATACCTATTATGTTAAAAGGATTGCCAAGCCTGTTTAAACAGAGATTCAAGATTCAAAGACTTGATTGTCACAGACAAATGAGTTGCACTGAGCAATGAAATTCTTGCTTGAGAGCTGTTTCGGTTTTTGCCGTGTTAAAAAAAAAATAATAATGCAGAGGATAAAACACGTCTAATCATAATACCAGATAAACAATATTAAAGTGCAATAATATGTACAGTAAAAGAGTGCAAGCACACACACAAGGTAAGAAAGTGAATATGTAGGTAGACCTGGTCTATCAGGTATTTGATTTTGTTGCAATGTTTTAGTGCAGATGGTGCAAAATTGCAAATAACAAAAGGTATGTATAAAAAGGTATAGCAACATGGTTCCTTCAAGTAGTTTATGAGGTCAGTATGAAGAGTGATGTGGGTTGGGCGAAGGGATAGGTGGGGTGGGTGGGAGGTAGGGGAAGATGGGGCAGAGGTATGACATTGAGGCTGCTCAGCAGTCTTACAGCCTGGGGATAAAAACTGTCTCGTAGCCTGGAGGTGTGGCATCTCAACTTCTGTACCGCCTACCAGATGGCATGAGTGTGAAAAGGGTGGGTGGGGTCCTCCACAATGTTCTGGGCCCACCTGCAGACTCTCAGGTGGTAATGTCCTCCAGTAAAGGGAGTGCTGTCCCTGTGACCTTTTGGACAGTTGTTATCACCCGCTGCAGGGACTTCTGGTCCTGGGCTGTACTGTTGCCGTATCATATTGTCATGCTGCCTGTGAGACGCTCTCAATGCTGCTTCTGTAGAAGTTGCAGAGGATGCGGGGTAGCATGTTGAATTTCCTCAGTCTCCTGGGAAAGTACAGCCACTGCTGTGCCTTCCTGACTATGTGGAATTGTGGATGGTGTTGAATGTCCATGTGAGGTCGTAAGCTCATATGGGTGCTGAGGAATTTGAAGGTGTTCACCATCTTGACCTTGGTCCTGTTCATGTGTAGGGGCTGGTGCTGCTGATGTCCCCCCGCTCTTCCTCCTCATGTCCACGACTCTTGGTTTTGCTGATGTTGAGCAGTAGGTTGTTGTCATGACACCACGTCACCAGACGTGACATCTCCCTCCTGTAGGTTGACTTGTCATTCCTGGTGATCCGGCCTGTGACTGTGGTGTCGGTCGTCAGCAAACTTGATAATGGTATTGTTCTCATGGGAGGTGACTCGTGGGTGAAGAGCGTGTAGAGCAGGGGGCTCAGCACACAGGCCTGAGGACAGCCAGTGTTCATGGTCAGAGTCCGATTAAGAATGTCATGATTTTTATGTATGAAAGATTGAATGAAAGATTGAAAAATCTCCATTATCTGACATTTAATTGATGAGATGATTAAATTGATCTTCACTGTAATAGCCTGAAGTATCAAGGACAAGTTGTTTTATTCTGTCAATGCAATTAATATCAGGATCTTTGTCATCTAAAATGCTGGACACAAAAGAATCCAAATTCCAAGAAATTTGTGAATGATCCATAAAAAAACAAACAAACAAACAAAAAACAAAGAAGCCAAAAAAAGTCACATATAGAAAGTTGGAAATAAGAAACTAACTTAAAAATAGACCAAATGAGTCTATGGGTCTTCAGCCTTGTTGGGGAAGCTCTGGGTGTTGTTGAGGCATTCTTGGCTTCATCTCCAGTCTGTCAGAACTGACAGCACGTGTTATATGTTGACATCAACATGTTACGGAAGTAAAGGACTGATTAAAAACAAAGCTTTCAGGGCATTTCATTTCCTTTGGGTTTCTTTTATGATGCATTTCTTTAGTTTTACAATTTGACATTGTTCCAGACATATTTTGTACTATATTACACTATATGAGAGAAGCACCATCACCCTCTGCATGTACTAGTTAACATGTGCTGCTCTTTTCATTAGGCACAAGCTCAAAGAAAATGTTATTGGCGTGTTTCTATTTATTATGATGCTTTGGACCAGCTGGGCAGTAGGGACCCTTGGTGGGTAGACCTCTATTGCTCAACATCATGTTGCATGCAGAGGAAATGGGAAGGATTTGAAAAAAAGGGAGAAAATGAAGAAGAAAGTGCTACAGTTTGTTGACAACAAAAAGAAAGGCAGAGTCCATTCTGCTTTATTTCCACAGTTCTGTAATCTACTCTCAGATTTTTTGTGTCCACTTTCTCTCCACACGCATTCCTATTTGGCCATGTTTGACTTTTGTTGTTATTAGAGCTATAGCTCCACTTACACAGACACAGTCAGGTACATTTAGCACTAATCGGATTGGCTGTCGGCCAAAATTTCTGACAACATCCGACAACCTCAACAATTCCTCGATCTGGCTGTAAAACTTGTATGTCTAATGCTGCAGGTCGGATGGAAATTCGGTCTGACTCTAAAATGCACCAGGTCCAACTAAAATCGGCCTGAAAAATGTAGTGACCACTAGTCTTAATGTGTTGCCTTTGTAACACGTGTTGTCACTTTGTTATGTGGGGAGGACCCGAAGCTCACGCTATTCCTCCTAGATTTTGCACCCTTTGTACAAGCACTCACATTACACAGTAGAAGTCACTATTGCTGCTAACAAAGGCCATTACCTGGTTTTTATGCTATAAGACAGGGCCTGTGCAAACACAGTATCACCTCATGCACCAGGTGTGAATGCTGTAGTACAGGTAAGCAAATAAATTCTGCCCCCAGATGATTTTGGCTGGGCCCGAAAAAGCAAATGCCAACCTACAGGCCCAACTTCAATGCACCTAGATTAATTTGCACAACCAAAGATGTTGGGTGCAAAAACCTAAAACCGTTACTGCAAGAACCATTATGAACATGTAGTTTAACATGGGATGTTTGCATCAGTGATGCTTGAGAATTAAGCACTACATCATTATAAATAACAGTCTCCTCTCATGTGGCAACACAGGATACATATCTGCCAAGATTTTAATTATTGGTCAAAAACTTGATCATTAACTAAATAGAAATATCTTAGTAGCTTCATACCCAATACACCTATTGGGTAATACCTAATACATTAATTATAATTTCAAAATGTTCTCATTCAGAATAAAATGCAACAGTAATTCTCAGCTTTTTACTCTGGTTTTGGAAAAACAATATGTTTTTGTTTTTGTTAAACAACGAACAAACAATTGTTTTGAAACTTACTTAGAATACATTGTAAAATAGTAATGTAGTTTTATAAATATAAAACACTGCTGTGACAGCAAGTGAATCTGATGGAATTCCCAATGTAAACCCAGAAATCATAGATGATAAATATAAACTAAAAATTAAATTTGATTAAAATTACAAACAAGAGCCTTCATTCCACACTAGTAAGTGAAANATAAACTAAAAATTAAATTTGATTAAAATTACAAACAAGAGCCTTCATTCCACACTAGTAAGTGAAATAATTAAGTAAACACATTTTTACAGTCAGTTTAAGTGCATAGATATGGAATACCCATTGTGCCAAAATTAAAAATACATGAATAAATAAATAAATGTGGAAATATAAAGAGGAAGCAATAAAATTCTTTTATTCTTTTATTAAGAAATAAGTAAAATTCTTTTATTTATTTCTCATTATATTACCACAATTTATTTATTCTTTTATTTATTCCTCTTTATATTTCCACATTTATTGATTCTTTTATTTATTCCTCTTTATATTTGCACATTTATTTATTTATTCTTTTATTTATTTATTTTTAATTTTGGCACCAGTGTGTATTCTACGGCAGCGTATTACTGCCACCGTGACAAATAAAAAATTGCAAAGTTTCTCGTTATAACGTAATACTGAGTTATCACGTTATAACGAGATACTGAACTATCTCGTTATAACGATAAACTTCTGCATGATAACTCGGTCTGTGAGGGAGAACGGAACATCCGGTGTGTAGGTCGCTGTGGACACGTGGCACAAAGCTGCACTTGCTCCACTACTGAGATTTTTACAAAGTCGTGGTGTACCTGAAGAGTACCTGTCCAGAATGGAGAAAGATCATGTAAGTGTATTTTTATGTACTTGGACAGTTGTCAGCAGAGTTTGCGTTAAGGTAGCATGTTCATTTGAATTAGCCGTTAGCTTATTCAAAACGCAGCTTTATTTTAGCCATTTCTTTTAGTCTGCAGAAACGATAAGCTCCAGCGCGACATTCTTGTTTTGTAATACATGGATGGAAAGCACAAACATGCGTTATTTTTTACTTTAATACACAAACACAGTTTCCTAATGTTATTTCCATTGTGGTCTCAGATCATGAGCCAGTGTGTTTATAGCAAATTTATCTCCTCGTAGCATGCATCTTGTCGGGCAACTAGTTATTACCTTTTCATAGTATTAATTCTTTGTGGCATGGTATTGAATTCACACATAAAAGTATTTCTATCACCTTACGTAAATGTCAATCTTGAGAAACACCGTTATTGGTGATGTTTAATTATCACTGGTTAAATGTTATGGTGTTGCACATGTTGTAATGCTTTTCTATGACTTGCTAAACAACGGTAGCATCATTGCTAGCCAACAATTATTCACTGAAAACTAAAAAAAAAAAAAANAAAAAAAAAAAAAAACTACACCACTAAACAAGTTACTATACTCAGTGCGTGTGCGTGCGTGCGTGTGTGTGATTTGGGGGAATAGAGATGGTACAGGTGGTTCAGTTGAGGTTAACTTTATTTAGCGGGGAAATTGGTTTGTCACCTGTACATAAAAGACTTTTCATCTTATCTCAAAATGCCAATTATTTAGTACTTATGAATGTCTCTTGTCAGATTGATGCCTCTGTAATTGAAGTAATGGATGATGAGTCTGGCTGGCCACATCCCGACATATGGCGATCGGATTTCAGCAAGGTGCTTCTGTTTGGAAAACAAAGACAAAGGTGAAACTGTACAGACAAAAACATTATCTACTTGAAGCCCTAAAGAAAAATATGGGGATGTGTGGAAATGATGGGAATTCTGACCTTGAGGAAAGTAATGCTGGAAAGCGAAAAAGACCCACTCTAAAAAATAATAAACTTGCTGAAAAGAAGACCAGAAAAGTGGAGTTGGGGTGGATCCATGAAGGTAAACAAGTGAGAAAACGCAAGGGAGGGGGAACAAGGACTATTGATGTACCTAAAGAGTCAAAGAAAACTGACATTTTAAAATATGCAAAAGAGCTTTTCTTCCCACATGGAAAATCAAATGGGCAGGGCTGACACATTCAGTCATGATATATTAGACTATCAAGAGGAAGCAGTACTAGATGAAAGTGTCACTATAGGGGAGCTGTACACAGTCCTAAGAATGGGAGTATTACGATTCTGTCTATGTACAAAGTCTCTAAACGATGATGAAGAAGAACTATATGTGAACAGTAATGTGCTACATGGAGGAACAAATTAAGAAGTTGAGCAATTCCCTAGTGGATATGAGCAGCGCATGGAATCTGTTGTTTTGTTGGAGGAGCTTATTGCTGATGTGATGCCAGACACATCTGAAGTGATGTTAGGTCCCTTCCTTGGAGAACCTATGGCCAGTCAACTAGATGACACTTTGCCCATGACAGATCTGATCCTGCAGGTTGGAGAGGATGACCTGATCGTCACATCCTTCACCCCTCCCCAAGCAAACACAACTGTCACTACTCAAGACTTAGCATCTGCAGGTGATGAAGTAAACAGTGCATCTGCTTCATATGATATTCTATGTATTACCATAAAACTTCACAGGGTGAATCTTCTGGATGAGATAATCTGCCAATTCAAGGATCCAACACTGCTCAAACATCCCCTGAAATATCCTTATATAAATGAAAAGGGTGCTGATGGGAGGTGCATTCTGGGAGGAATTGGGACCACACAGCTGAAGGGGAAGAGCTCAGAGTTCCATCACTGTCTCCAAAATGGCAGGAAGAAGAGTGGAAATCCATTGGCCGAATACTAGGCAAAGGATGTCAAGACCATGGCTACTTCCCCACTCGTCTCTCTCCAGCGTGCACAGTGGCTCTCATTTTTGGAGAGCACGTTTCATCTGATATGCTGTTTGAATCTCTTCTCTTGCATATGAGCCAATCAGAGAGGGATCTGGGAACTGCTGCCTTAAAAGAAGAGCTTCAAGCTGAGGACAGAGATGAGCTTCTGGATCTGTTAGATCGCATGGGTATAACAACATTTCCAACACAGGAGAATTTAAAAGGCATTCTTCTACAATTGGCACACAAGCAGTTAATCCAAAAACCAAGATATGCAGTGGAAAAGATGTCATTAACTGCCAGTGACACCCTAAGGCAAAAGTTTCTGAGCCCTCAGGATGTTGAGAGCATGTACAAGGACAAAAAACCAACAACAAGAAAGCTCTTGAAATTGTTGTCTGCATCTCCTACCACTCAAGCTGAGAACCAGAGGTTCAGATTCCTGCAGCAGTACATTAGGGGACTGGATGATGCAGGACTCAGGAAGATGTTAAGGTTTGTCACTGGGTCAGATGTTATTTGGTTAACCAGATTGAGGTCCTGTTCACGCCCCTAGAGGGACTAGGACATACCTGTGGGGCAGTTCTGGAACTACCATGGACATACACTTCCTACCCAGAACTACGGGCTGAAATGGACAGTATGCTCTTTACAAAACAGTGCTATGAATTCAACATAGTTTAAGAACAATAAGTGTATCCCATCAGGTTTAATCCAAACACAAAAGTGTGTGATTGGATTTACAAAACTAACCTGCAGCATTTATCTGGCTTTTTGTTTGTTTGTTTGTTTTATTGTTTTTCTGGACATTTATGAGATGTTTCAAGATGCTTTAGTTGCTTTTAATGACTGTTAACCCAGAAAGCATCTATTTTTCAGCAAGTTTGTCAGAAACAGACCTTTCAACCTGTTAATGAGTTACACTTACACTGAGTTATACCAGATAATGATGCAGTATGTATAGTATGTGTTCATGTGTGAGTCAAAGATACTAGTAGTTAGAAAGTCTGAGAGGTTAAATTTGGTGTCGAACTACATATTTTTCTACTTTTGATTTTTTTTGTACTTTCATCTGTTAATGAGATTTACTGAGCAGTGAATATTTTTATAGTTCTTGGTGGAAGGCTCATTACAAAACATCTTATGAAGACTGTTCAACATTCTGTCATTATAGTATCTGACAATAAACTGTTGCATTTTTTCAAATTCTTTATCAGTTGCTTCGGCTGAATTCTATTCCTAACAACTTATAATTAGGTGAGTATTTCATTGGTGTAATGGCTGAAATTTGTGCAAGGTGTCATGGTTTGTTGTGCAGCTACATTAGTTTTTCATCTAAATTTCAGTGCTGAATTAAAGGTGTTTGGGTGTCCTCTATCACAGATGAGCCTGGTTCAGTACTGAATATAATCCTCAGTGTAGAATACCAGTTGACAGTGTGCTTTAACTCCATATATGAGAGACTAGAATATTCACAAGCAGATTTTTATTCATACATAAGAACTCAACTGTTTAATTTTTCAGTAACACCATTATTTTCTTGCATCTTAAGCATCACAGCTTTCAATTTCTCCAAAATAATAATAATTCAGTAATCGGTAAGTTAGATAGTTACTGGTTATTATAAGCTTTTGACCATTAATAACTATACAATTATACATGAATGAAGACAACTCAATCAGCTCAAGTAAACCAGCGTCCATATTAACAGCATACACTCAGTGACCAGAAAAAAACACACACCTGTTCAGTGTAATACAATCCAAAATAACAGTCCTGTGATAAATACTGTCTTCATGAAATTATAATTTTTAGTTGTTGACACTGTGCCAGAGATGGTTCAGATCTGTAGTCATTTTTTGAGGCTGAAATGTGTGTTACTGTTATTGGATTGCATTACTGTATACTGCACCATAATTCTAACGCTTTGACTCCTCCATAAAATTGAATGAGGTGCCAAAAATATTAGAAACGACTCTAAATATAATGAAGTCAAACACAACACCTCCACAAAATAAAGCTTTAAAGTATATCATGAATCACGAGTCAACACAAACAGCTGAAATAGCATCTGAAGAAAAAATATTTTAAGCAAGGTAGTATTGTGGAGGGACTGTTGAATTGCACTTCGTTACATTGTACATGTGTGTCTATTTTCTGGTCACTTAGTGTATATCATGTCTTTTTAAAATATTTTTACAGAGCTTTCAAATTATGGCTTTACTTTCTCTTAATTTCTTGGGAGTAACTCATCACAGTGGCTCCTGACACTGCAGACTGCTTATTCAAATTTCTTGCCGAGTTCATCATTTACATAAATTTACGTTATCTTGATCTTCAATCCCTTGAATTACAGAGCCCTGTACAAATATTGGTACTCTTGGTAAATAAAAACAAAATCAGCTGTGAAAAAAATGTATGTCTTGATCTTTCATTCAAAATATTAAAAAAAAAAAAAAGCTTTCATTAAAGTAAAGTAATTAAAAGGAAGAAGAAATTCTTATCATGAAACATATTTTTCTCAATGGGCCTGGAAGAGCATGTGTGCTGTTGAATCTTTGCACAGTGATGATGATGATGATGATGATTTCAGTGGACAAAGAACCTCCAAGATCACAGCTGGAAAATTACAAATGTTAGTTGAGTCTTGGAGTCAGAAAGTCTCCAAAACTACAATCAGATGCCACCAGGCCGACTGAGGAAAAACATTTGTTTCATGATAAGAATTTTTTTTTTTCCTTTCAGTTATTTTACTTTAATTAAATGTTATATTTTTGAAAGATCAGGAGGATAAATAAAGACTTTTTTCACTGCCATTTTGCTTTTAGTTACCATATTTGTGGAGGACACTGTATAACAGGTTTATACTTCAGGGACCAGAGATATTACCATCTGGGCAACATAGGACCATCTAATCCTTACATGCTGTATTGACAACAAAGAGCTACTCTTCCTAAATCTCTAATGTAGAATTAGTGTTGAAAAAAAGCCAGTCACAATCACAATTTATCAGGTAGAGTACAAACAACCGATCAACAGAGCCTGACAAATACTATAAGACAAACTAATACTTACAACACTTGGACAATCAGTGGAAGTTGGGAATATTTTTATCCCAAATGAAAATAATGATCAAAATGAAATGTCACTTGATGTGATGCATCAGAGCACTCCAGAGCACTTATGTTGTCTAATTTATATCATTCAGTATGTGTGCTCTCAGGAAGAGGTAGAGCTCTATGGCTTCATCTGCTGTGCTGGGTGGGTGTAAGAAGTTCTCATTATAAGGCAGCACAAGTTAAACACTGTTTCATCGCAAGGATATGGCCCTCTCTGGAGGCATTCAACTTTACAAGCCTCCACTGCTTGATGAGAGACCTCTTTTAGATAGTCCTGTCGTCCAAATAAATGAGGCAGGGTGTACATTAAAAGTGGACGTCCACTTGGAGCTACTGCATTCCTGCTGTTACAGATGATGTGGCTGTTCCACAGATGTGTGACTTGCTGCAGCTCTCCCTGAAGAAGAAAGCAGTTATTTGAGTTCTTGAAGTAATAAGCACTGAAGCAGAAATCTCCTTTGTTGTGCAGTATTGAACCTATTGGAAGAGAGGAGTTCTATTTGACCATAGCCCATAATTCAATACATTTAAGCCAGTGCAATCTTATCATAATTTACACAAGAACAATGGGTTGGATGATATTGTGCCTGGTTATGGGCGCACATGGCCTACAGCTTGGAGAGGTAGACAGTTAAAGCATACATGACATCTGAAAACCAAGAAAATGAAAAAGTTCATAATAAAAACGGGAAACAGGAGAGACTCAACAGAGGACATTGTACCCATGTTTACTAAAACGTCCTTCTGAATCAAAACTGTTGGGAAATTATATAACATGTTTTGAATAAAAAGACAGTTCAAAATAAAGAAGTCCATAACCAGGCACAATATCATTCAACAACCCACTATTACATCATGCATATTGTGATATACTGTAGATTTATGAAAATCTACATACTTTGTTTTGTTTTGTTTTTTTTTTTAAGAAGGGGAGGGGGTATAATATTTGTTCAAGGGTAAAATACACCTTCTCATGTATGGAATTAACACACACACACACACACACGATCAGCCAAAGAGAAATGGCTTACCTCAATGATATTAAGACAAGTAAACAGAACAAGCTGCTTGTCCAAAAAGTCACCCAAGAAGCAGTCTTTGTCCTTTAGTTTCTGAAAACGATTCAGTAATATGGCAGTAATACGCTGCCGTAGTATTCCGGTATACGGTAGTTTCTTTTAATGTTGATACACTTTCTTATCATATCGCCCAGTTACTGTAGGAGGTCCAACCACTAGAGGGCAGCAGCGCCGCCACGTCCGATTTGTTGAAACAGGAGAGACTTTGACGTCATCACGTTCGAGCATGCCTACTACAGTCCAACATAAACAAAGGCTGGACCGAGCGTCGCAATAAACTAAACTATCCTCCTACTTTATATGCTACAACACCGAAGAAATTGGAGAACGGCTTTTTGTTGAGCCATGGAGAACGGGTTGTTGATGCGAGTGAGCGTGTTTACTGACCAAGGAGGCAGGAAATATATGGAGGATGTCACCGAGGTCATAGTAGAGCCCGAGCCGGGAGAGGATGAACCGACATCGGGCGAGACAGAAGAGAGCAGTGGGAGAAATTGTACGGACAGTTCTCTGGCTGGGGACATGAATCCAGACCGGATCGTGGAGTCCCCGCTGGTTTCGTCTTGTCAACCTGTACGAACGGAAGACCAACGTACATTGCAGGAAATAACGTTACCGGCAGGTCAGAGCCCACCGGAGTCTCAGCCGGGCAGCGCGAGCCGTTCCCGCAGCTCTGTAGCATTCTTTGCTGTGTTCGACGGTCACGGGGGCCGCGAGGCTGCGCAGTTTGCACGAGACTATTTGTGGGAGTTCGTGAAAAAGCAGCGAGGCTTCTGGTCGGACTGTGACCGGGAGGTCTGCTCGGCTATACGGAAAGGATTTGTAGCCTGCCACCATGCTATGTGGAAAAAGCTACGTAAGTTTTCCAGCACAATGACAGTAACTGTTGTCTGCTAATTCATGCAAACTGAGTCAAGTCAACCGGATTCAAGTTTTTAATTCTGAAACGTTTCACCGTTTATCCAAATGGCAATGACAGATGAATCAATGCATGCACAGGATGTTAAACGTCCAGTAAAAACGGTTTCAAATCACAACAAATCTTCAATTCCAAACAAATAGATCCATTATTCAATTATCATTATTATCGTTATTCATTAGTTATCTGCTAATGTTAGCGCGTAGCTGACGTTAAGCTCCATATGTCATCTCCCTTCCTATAAATAATACCACGCAAAACAGTTAGCTAACCCTACAAGTTTCGTTTTTGGATTTCTCAATGCCACCGCTTAGCTTAGCTTAACTCTGCTGCTTAGCTAGCTATGAACGCTGAATTTACCGGTAGATTCTACCGATTAACTGTTAAACAATACAATCTTTAACGGATCTTGAAAGATGTTAAATCTTTTCTGGGACGGCAACAATGAAAGGGAACAAAGCTAAAGTAGTTACTGAGTAGGTTGGATAGTGCTGCGTTCGAGTTGCCTCGGACGTCGGATTTTTCCCAGTCGGAATTTCCAACTTGATTTGATTTGCTTTGATTTTTATTTAACACAATTAAAACATAACAAAGCATATTAAAAACATTATAAAATGACAAACTGTGCTGGAAAAGGCAAAAGCCGATGAAGCTTGTCAAAGGCCTCCACCAATATAAAAAGAAAAACACACTTAATACATAATGTAAACAACAAAAATGGCTGAACACCAATAAATATTGTGAGATTAAATAAACTTAGCAATAAATGCTAACTAAAATAAAGTTAGATTATAGGACTTCTTGGTTGTGTTGTTTTACAATTATATTAATTACAGTGGGTATTAAACATTTGTGCAGAGAAGTAATATTCTGAAATTATTCACACTTAAGTATCAATGGCAAACAGTATCATATACTATAAATAGTTTTATCTTGGCTATACATATATATACATATCTTTTTATTTCAATGTCATGCAAAAAAAAAAAAACCTTTATTCGCCTGTTAGCTGATCATTTCCATTCACAAAGCTCGCTTCCACGCGGGCGCTGCCATGCTGAGTGACGTCATACTAGTGAAGGGCACAGAATTTTGGTCCGATTTTCGCAGTCGGTGCTCCAATTTCAAATGCCGTTCCAACGCATTTTTTCAAGCAGGAAGTAGGAAAATTCCGACTTCCTGCTTACCTAGGACTTAGCTCGAACGCAGCATAAGTGTTACGTGTGTTGAGGTGGCTGTGTGGATATGTCTGGACATGTCTTCTGCTTTTTTACAGCAGGTCACAGGTGTGTGACGTTTGTCACCACGTGTTCCCACTGTTTGCTTTTGTTTACAATGCAAAGACTCATTCTTGATCCAAAACATTGATCGTAAAGGACCATACCAATGATCATGCCTGTTTGAGCCCCATATATCCAACCAGCATACACGCTACATTGCTGACAACCATTTCCCAAAATATACTACAGTACAGGCCAGAAGTTTGAGGCCACCCCCAGATGTAGCATGAGCGAACTGTGTAGCAAGTTAATCCAAAATGATGTGGGAGAAGGCAGACAGCAGCTATTGAATAGAATGTTGAAACACATCAGCAGGGAGTTGGAACACAACAGGAGTGCTGCACTAATACAGACTGATGCCTTCATTGTTAATCACTTCTGTAGCCAGAGTGGCTACAGAATGTGCTCTTGTTGACCGATTCTTGAAAACTAATTACTTACATTTATTTAATGTATTTTTGTCATTTCCTGTTAAATAAATTGTAAAACAAACAGTGTATTGATGATTTTCTTTAAAAATCTGGGGGTGGCCTCAAACTTCTGGCTTTAAGCATGCTGAAGTGGTAAATTTTAGATTGTTTTTCCTACCTTCCAGACTGCCTTGGGTTTCAATTTATTCCAGTTTGCTATAAAAATCAATTTGTAGAGACTTGAAAGATGCTTGAGATACGTAATCCGTCACAGCATACAACATGCCTATAAGGTTGTTTATGTTGAAGTAGCTTTATTTAACCAATCCAACACAGAGCTGCACAGAAGACTATATAGTATGTCTCCGCCAGGAAATAAAGTCCCAGAAGAAGATGGCTTTTACAGGGAAAGTAAAATGACCGTGCCTTCTACAATCATACATAAGTGTTAAAAGGCAAAACATTGAATTTTTAAAAACTTTTTATTTATTTTCCAAACAGTTCGACACACAAACACACACACACTAATTTATTAAAAACAAAAATAATAGTAATAAGGGGGCACCACTGCCTTTCATATATTCAACCCATTTTTTTTCTCAGGCTGGCTGAGTACGCAATCTGTTCTTTTGCTTGTAAGCAGTCCATTTTCTCCAACAAAGTTCATAAGTTGTTGCATTTGTCCTCAGAGAATGGGCCTTTATATGTCAAACTCAAGGCATGCGGCCAGTACAATTATATCTGGCCCACAAGATAATATCTAATTTCTATAACTGTCCCACTGGTATATACACGTATATTACGGATACGCATCAATCAACACCTGCAGCACCAGCTCCCCTCCCCTCTATACCCTACAGTCACTTTTAATGAACTTTAAGCTAGCCTGTGGAAGAAATGTCCAAAGGAAAGGTGGATCTGAAAACAGGCTTTCAGCACAGGTGGAGTTAGAGAAGCCGTTTGCTGCCGTCAGAGATAAACCTGTTAGCCTGTTAGCAGAGCTGATGTGGCCGTAATTAAAGAACATAACATAATACAAGACAACTTTATTATCTCAGAAGAGAAATTCATAAGAAGACATGATCACATTTAAAATATTATCCTCATTTTGCTTTTTGGTGTTAATGATAACCAAAGAGTGATTTTAGATTTCCCTTGAGAAAAATGACAGTTTTCTGGTTATTTGTGATTTCCTGTGATAAAACCTTTTCACTGGAAATGAGTCAGAAACACTGCTGATAGAAAGACATAAAATAATGAATGATGCTGAAATTTTATTTATTTTGAATTTGATCTCGTTTTTGTTTTTTACATACCTCTGGTTTGTTCTGAATTCTATAAGATGTGTTGGGAGCAGCAGTTAAAGTGAAGTTCATATTAGTGTATGAATAATTTGTCATAAACTCTGATGAAAACGAGGCCAATTTCAGTCTGTTTTCAATACAGGTTGACCCTGTTTGGCCCTCAACTTGGAACAGTTTTTAATTTTGGCCCCTCTGATTGAGTTTGATGACCCTGGTTTACATGCTCCACTGTGTTTGGTTGCAGGTTTGCTGTTATTATATCAGGATTTTATTTCTTCAGCTAAAAACAAAACTAGATGCACAAGAACTTCAGAGAAAGTGCATCTATGTAGTATTCTTCCAAAGGTATTTGGTTGGTTTGTGTACTTCATTCAGTAGACCACAAACCTCAATATAAATTCTCTCTCTCTCTCCCCCCAACTCAACAGCTGAATGGCCAAAGACACTAACCGGCCTACCCAGCACGTCGGGCACCACAGCCAGCGTGGTGCTTATCCGGGGCAACCGCATGTATGTGGCCCACGTTGGCGACTCAGCAGTTGTCCTCGGGGTCCAGGGTGACCTGTCAGATCCGTTCATAAGAGCCGTGGAAGTCACGCAAGACCACAAACCTGAGCTGCCTAGGGAGAGAGAGCGCATTGAAGGTCTGGGAGGGAGGTAAGGCTTTTAACCAGCTGAATTTTCGTCACATGTGAAACTTTTCTCTGAAGTTTGCTACTACTAATAAATCTTTAAGCACTCATTTTGATTGAGTTGTCACATTGAATCCTCCTGTCAGTGTTAGACCATGAGCTGTAACAAGAATGAAAACATTTCTCCAAATTGGAGAAAGCTGGGAAATTGAAAGTGGGAAATTTGTCACTTAAAATCTTTGCATTTGAGTTACTAAGGTGGTAGAAAAGATTAATGCAGTATGTATATGTTTTCATATGTCACCCAATGAAACTTTTTGTGATGCTTTGGCAGCTTTCAAATGTAACCCTCTCTCTCTCTTCTGCCCTCCACTTTCTGCAGTGTGATCAAGAAGTCTGGAGTGAACCGGGTTGTGTGGAAGAGGCCAAGACTCAGCCACAACGGCCCCGTCCGCAGAAGCACCATCATCGACCAAATTCCGTTCCTGGCAGTCGCCCGAGCTCTGGGTACGGAAAGTAACCGACACTCAACTCATCTTCTGTCTCAGCTTATGCCACATATGTTAAGTCTGCATCTATTGCATCCTTCTTTGTAGCAGGGCTGGATGATATGAAAACATTTTTTATCACGATGTATTTTTTTATATTGATCGATATCGATATATCACGATATAAATCATGGCAAAGATTCTGCTGCATTTCAAGTCACTNATCGATATCGATATATCACGATATAAATCATGGCAAAGATTCTGCTGCATTTCAAGTCACTTGAACCTAAGATTTATTTTAACATTTTCTTTATGCATGTTCTGAACATAAAAAATAATCAACAGTTGTATGACCTGAAAAACTGCAAATTGCATCATCCTTAATAAATAAATCCAAACTAAATAAACAATAATCTAAAATGTTTTTCAACATAAACATAATTTGTTGTACAAAAACCTTCAAGCAGTGAAGGAGAACAAAAATCTTGCAAAAACATATGGAATACTTCATCTTTGAATGGTGATAAAGTGCAAAGCACTGCACCAGTACAAAATAAACTCAGATTTCAAATAGCATGTCTGGAGAAACACAGCTTAAGCATTTCAATGTGAAACATAAAAAAATCAAATGTTAAGTCTTTGTGCAAAAAGTCCATGCATTTAAAATTAAGTATTAAAAACTAAAATTAATAAAAATGATTAAAAACTGTTTTGCATTTTTCAAATAAAATTTAATTAAATTTTTAATGCAGAGCGCTTCAGACAGTAAAATAAGTTTGCTGTACATCTGTGCTTCAGCGCTGATTTCTGGCCAATGTTACAGCGAACGTGGCCGCTCTGTTTAGTGTCAGACTTTAAATAACCAGAATGACGCCAAGCCACTGACATTTTGTATCTTGCTTATCCACATCGTGGATATCCTGCTAATAGTTACACAGCCTTATGAAGTCACGGTCATGTAATTTTTTCCGTAAACACAGGTCTTCTTCTGAGACTATATTCCCTGGTGGAGGCATACATTCACTCCACACTTTTTATTGCACTTAAATGCTAAAATTACATAACTTCTAAAAAAAACCCCTGAATACACATCTTGTTGGTGATGATGGATTACCTATCCCAAGAACGTTTACAGTATCAACAAGTTGATTTTAATAGCAGAATGAACTGAAACCAATGGAGGTCTGGAAGGTAGGAAAAACATTTTTAATTCACCGTTCCAGTAGTATGCTTTGGGAAATGATTATCAGTAACGTTACATGTATGGAAATTGAATATATTAGGATCAAACATGCAAAATGGCTGGTATGGTCTTTAAATAGCAGAATGACCTGCCTGCTAGGATCCTGTCACAAGGTTCACAGGATTCACAGGCTGAATCCAGAGAAGGAGAATGCATGTTGATGCAAGGTGCAAATTCAAGTCCTGTCACCAGATGTCATTATCCAGATAACATATCCAGATACTGAGATTGTATTTTAATGAAAAAGAGACGTAAATGTCAGTCTGACCAGAACTGGCAGGATGAGATTTACTCACGCTGTGGCAACCAGCAGGCCTGACTGGTGTGTGTGTGTGTGTGTGTGTGTGTGTGTGTGTGTGTGCGCGTGCGCGCGCGTAGCCATGCTGTGTGGCTTTTCATGCAGTTATAAGATCAGCACAATAAAAGATTCTGTCCACATCACCTACCAGCTATGGCAGTTTAAAGGACCATACCAGTGATTGTGCATGTTTAAGCCCAATATACACAACCCGCGTACATGTTACGCTACTGACAACCAATTTCCAAAACATAAAACCGTATTTTAGTTTTCCTGATATTTTTTCAAATCTCCTAATCCCCAGAATCAAATATTCAGGTGATTCACCCACCTTAAAATTCAATATTTCACCTTATGCACTTTTGCACGATTGTTGAATTGTAGATTGTACTGTAGATCATTTTATTTTCACAGTAAAAGCTGTCTTCTCCTGGGACTATTTTTCCTGGCGGAGACATACGTTGTCTTTCACACAGCTCTGTGTTGGATCAGTTAAATCAAATTACTTCAGCTAAAAACTTCATAGATACGTTGTTTGCTGTTTTGGATTACTTATTTTCAAGCGTGTTTCAAGTCTCTGCAAGTTTATTTTAATAGTGTACTGGAAAGAAATGAAACAAATGACAGTGTGGAAGGTAGGAAAAACAATTCTAAAATTTACCGCTAAAGTAGTGCTCTTTGGAAAATAGTTGTTAGTAACGTAACCTTTACACTGATTGTATATATTGGCTCAAACATGCATGATCACCTTTAAAGGTAAATGTTAGTAATGCAATGTTTATCTTGTTTAGTTTGGTAAAGCTTTGACCTTTGTTCTCACATACTGAATATCTTTAGTGTCCATGCAGAAAAACAGCCACCTCATTACAGACTCTCATTGGATTGTCAGCAAATACCTGTATATTATTAATGAAAATTTCTGGTTGAGAGCAAACAGGAGCTTTCTGTGTATTAGAGCAAAATTTTTTGTAAGGTTTTGTTCTCCAGACTCTTTTGCGTATGGTGTCCAATAAGTAAAGGTATTCAGGGGATAAAGTGCTGCTAATGTCAAGTTGTATTAAAATAATTGGAGCTAGTCAGCAGAATTAATTTGCATGTTTCTGTAACAGGTGATCTGTGGAGCTATGACTTCTACAGTGGGGAATTTGTGGTTTCTCCAGAGCCAGACACTAGTGTGGTGACCCTTGACCCCAGAAAACACCGCTACATCATCCTTGGTAGCGATGGCTTGTGGAATATGGTGCCGCCACAGGAGGCGATCTCAATGTGCCAGCACAACGACGAGTCCATGGTGAGATCTGCAGTAAAACTGTTTCCTCTCTAAGCTGTGAGCGGTTTTCATCATTACAGATATTTTGACTTTTTTTCCTGACTGTCCGGATTGTTAAAAGTTAGAGAAGCAAACCTGTGACCAAACGTTTGTCAAAGGTCAATATACCGCAAATGCTCTAATAAAAAACTGGTATTCAAATGATGGCCAACAGTGTTTGCCATCCACGCCATGCCATGCCACGCCACGTCATGCCATGCCATGCCACAGGTTGAAAATTTACTTGTGGTGGTGAGCAGGCATCCCCAAAAAAAATTGGATAACTGTGCAATAGAAGATTCCAACTAAAGTTTAACATGGCTATTTGGCTTTAAAAGTGCAAAGAAAAAGCAAAGAACACTCAGATCTAATTGAAAATGGCCGCTACCAGACTGTATACTACTGGTTACTAGGCAACCACAGTAACACAACAAGCACGTTTTCATTCGACATCAGCGCGGTTTTAAAGGAAAACTAAAGAAAGTAATGAATTATAACACAGCAGAGGAAATCTTTGGTGAGAAGCATGGAGGTTACATATATTTTAAAATTAGAAATTAGAAATAATGACCTGGCTGGAATAAAAGCCTGGTTCTCTTTGCAGTTGAGGTTTAAAAAAAAAAAAAAAANTAAAAAAAAAAAAAAAATAGATCCGCTACTACTGCTCCTATTTGAGCAGTTACGGTACACTCATAGGGAAGGAGATAGATGCTGGTCTACGGGGATTTTGCTGTAAAATGGATTAACGGTGACAAAACGTAATCATGGTACGATGGTAAGATACAAATTTATTCCATATTTTAGCTGTTCTGGTCAGTGGTTTGATGACATTATTAAATGTGAATTTTTTTAAGGCTGGGTCATCCCATGAAACCTGGGCAGGTCTTCATTTACCTGGATGCCAAAATTTTGCTTATGTATGGGAAATACTGGCTGATATCTAATTATACCCAGGGAGTGAATTTAGCAGGAAGAAATAAAGGCCAGTCTCAAAGGCGTGTTTGGTGTGTGTCTCTTACTCCCAGGCAAATATTAGTGTAATCTGCTGCTGCTACCAGATGACAGCAACCATGTCTGAAATAACAAACCACTTTACCCTCTCCAGCCATCGTCCCTTCAGCTTGAAGGCGTGGCCAGGCTCAACGTGAAACAAAGCTGTAAACATGGAGCCCGTCCCCAGGAGGACGAGGAGCGAATGACGCTCCGCTGTCATCACCAACCTGGAAAAGTGAATAAAGTGGATGAAGATGAACCTTTATAAAAGCTGCCTGGAGGCGTGTTCACACTGACACGCTTCTCCCTTGTGGCGTGGCGTGGTTTTTATGCAGTTATGGGTTCGTCCATCAGCAGTGGGCCACGCTGAAAGCTGCTCTGAGGCTCTAGTTTTGGTTTTGGTTTTTCCTTCACACCACACAGCCATAAACAGCTGTTAAGTGTTGCTGCTTAACTTTCAGCATGGCACCACATCATCGTTCCCAGATTGTTTTAATGGAAAACTGAAGGACTCTAACTATAACACAGCCGTAGGAAACTTAGGGTGAGAAGCATGGAGATTATATACATATAGCTTAAAATTAGAAATAAAGGCCTGCCTCTAATAAAGGCTTCGTTCTCTCTGCAGTTGAGGGAGATAAAGGCCCCGGCCACTATTTGAGCATTTACGGTAATAGTAAATTAAAGTAATTTGAAATCAGAGTTTTTCAGTGTAATAACAGCCATCCATGCTGCAGGTGTCATGTGGGGTATCAAACGCCAGGGAGCTGGTCAGCCACGCGCTGCTGCGGTGGCACCAGAGGATGCTGCGCGCTGACAACACCAGTGCCATCGTGATCACTCTGCAGGCGCCTGGGACCCCCCAGGACGGCGTGCACCATGAAGAGGTGCTGCTCGATCTGGCCAAAGTGTCTCAGTGTCCTCCCACCTCCATGTCCCGCGCTGACACGCCTCTGCTTCAGGTCAGCAAAACGTGATTCAGAATCAGTCCTGCAGCTCTTTGTACTGAATATTGTTAAACTGTAATTATGGGTGATGCTGGTTTCACTTTCATGTTGCAAAGCTCCACTGGTTTAGTGTGACTTCTCATTTTATTTTAGTTTTGAGAAGCATGGAGACATAATTGACCTCTTACAGTAAATGTTAACAGAAATAATGGCACATGCCAGAAAGAAGTTCCAGTTCATACACAGGAATGCTGATCTCGTCTATAAGCCGACCCCCTGATTTTTGGCCTGCAAATTTAGATTTTTAAGGAAACCCGTATGTAAGCTGACCCCTGATGTTGTTCCATCAATTTATTTGTTTAGCAAATTACCTGTTTTTCTGAGTATTGTCATAGTATTCCTGTGATTTTTTTGAAAATAATCCACGTACTGGTAAACATGATATTTATTTCAGCAACTGATTACCGTAACTGACCAATCACAGCAGATCTTACTGGCTGCTGCAAAATGTGCTGATAAGATGTTTAGTCAGGAAATATCTCATTTTAAGGTATGATTTAAACTGTTTTCCATGGGTAGTGGTAATGGTAGTATTTCCACACCTGGAAATTTCCTTCTCTGGGATCAAATTTGAATTTCTCGTGTATAAGCTGACCCCCGATTTACTTTGTGAAATTTGGTAATAAAAACTCAGCTTATACTCGAGTATACATGGTAATTCATGATAATCACTTCACCACTACGTTCCTGTACGTATGTATTTTTAGTTCTAGTGATGGGTTACATCAGGACCTTTATATCAGGCGGCGTTATGATTTCCTGAGCTCTGCTCTTAAAAACTGAAATGTTTAACCAGTTTCAGTAGGCAGAACTAATTTTATATTGTACAGCGAATGGTGAAGTTTCTTCTCATTGTTTTCATTGATGTGTTGTTCTGTAGCGACCTCCAGAGGACAACTCCCCCCCAGACACCTGCGACCTCCTTCCTGCTCTGGAGTGGCGAGACAGCCTGTCGGGAAGCAGCAGCTTGTTCCACATGAACGTGTCCGCCTCGTTGGCTCTGGGTTCGCTGCAGCCAGACGGCAGCACAGAGCCACCCCACCGCTCGCTTCCAGCCGATGGCTCGGCCCAGAGGACCAGATACGGCTTCAGGACACACAACAGCAAAAGGACTGTTGACGGGGAATCGTCGCCGCCATCAAGCCAGTCGGCTAAGAAAGCGCGGCGGAGGACTACCGACAGGCCGCCGCTGGTCCGACGCAACGCAGAAAAAAACCAGAAGGAATCAACCAGCGTCTCTCCACTTCACCAGCAGCACAGCAAGACCACAGTGTGTGTGTGTTGAAGTACAGTCTCTCTCTCACACACTCACACACAAATTGACACATCAACTTGCTGCCTCTCGCATCAGCCTTGTCTCCAGTGTGTTTTCTTCAGATTTTGTGTCCTTTTGTTGTTAAATCTCTTGCACGTTCCGATTCCTGCACCAGAGATTGTGGAAATAATATGTCATCTTGCACAACACCATCAGAAACACGAAAGTCCTGTAAAAACTTTAGTTTTCGTAACCGAGCACTCATTTTTATAAGACACTGTCTGCATTTTGAAATTCCTTCCTCATACAGTGATTAAATGTGTCTTATTTCACCTTTGCTGCAAAGTAAGAGATAAGTATGATTATGGATCCCAATGTAAATATATTCTGCGTTTTATAGTTGAGTACTGAAAACTTAGTCAAAGTGTTCATTTAAAACAAATATATATATTTTTTTATACATCGTTTTATTGTACAATGCTACAACGTGATAATATCTTTTAGATGAACTCCACAGACACAGATGGCAATTCATCTGAACATTTCAACTTCTGTCACTCTGTTATTAACTCCTTGTGTGCACACCTGCATTTAGAAGTGTTTCCGTGTGCTTTTATTCATCTTATTTAATCACTGGAGATTAGTCATGAATATGAACTAAAGGTGCTGCTACAGTTAAAAACAGTAAGCTCATATGTTGTTTTTGTTGAAATATAAATATATAATAATTGTGGATGTTGTTTTATTGATGAGGACACATATGACTTAATGCATCTGCCCCTGCCAGGTTTAAAGGACCATACACCTGTTTTGCATGTTTGATCCTAATACATTCAATTTTCATACGTTACGTTACTGACAATCATTTCCCATGCAAGAACCACCCGTACGGATGGATTCGTTCTTAAGTGGCTCGTACCAGTGATTTAGGAGAACTTGCCGCATTCACCAATTTTCTCGTATTTTGAATTTTCTCTTAGGTATGAACAGANATTTAGGAGAACTTGCCGCATTCACCAATTTTCTCGTATTTTGAATTTTCTCTTAGGTATGAACAGAATTTACAAGTGGTTCAGACCTGATGTATACTTATGTGTATTTAGTCTGCTGTTATACAAACCTATGTTTTTCACTACTGATTGTATATTTCATTGCTTTGAAGCAATTTTGAGTTTGAAAATCCTGTATAAATTTTGTTCACATTTTCCTGTTGGACTATGCAATTCAAATTATAATTCTAAATTTATTCATAGCATAATCATTAATTTAAATTGAGTATTGATGCTATAGGCATATAACACTGCAATATTAATATGAACATCTCAAACTGCAAAACAACTTAAATTATGCACTAATTGAAGGTTAATTTATCCCTGTGTATAAGGTTTAACAGGAAGTGTAATCAGGTGCGTCATGGCTGATTTACTTCTTGAACGTGTCTTTAGAAGCGTGTTGATATATTGGCAGAAGCAGATGAATGGTGGTTGTCGCGGTTCAGATTACCAGGCTGTGCTTCTTCATATCGCCGCAACTCCGCAGACAGACTTGCCAGTCACTGTTCCTGCAGCACGCGTAGCCTTATATGGTATTATTGGGGCGTGTAATTATGCTAATTTACAATTCTCATGAACGCGCTCATTTACACAGGTGGCATTCATCATGTTTACAGGTGATTTACGCACTTATCTGAAGTTAGGAGTGTTTGCTGAATCTGACGTGGCACACTCGTACGAGCCCACCGTACGAAAANATCTGAAGTTAGGAGTGTTTGCTGAATCTGACGTGGCACACTCGTACGAGCCCACCGTACGAAAAAAAGTAAGAGAAAGTTGAGATGAGAATACGGAAATGTTCTTGCATGAGGCCCATTGTCTGCAAGTAACTGATGAATATTTTGTGCGATCAAACTCTGTTGATGCTGCACTGGATTAGTGATGTCAGATCGTCTTTGTTTGACCCCATACCTATGAGAATATGAAAACACACCGTGTTGCTCCTATCTTGTAATATCCTGTCTTTCATAAAGTTCATGATAAGAGAATAAGTCTATTCACAAAGCAACATGGGATTGTTGCTCCACTTGGTCGAGGCTGATTGAAGGAGTCTGATGAGTTTCCTGCTTATCCGAGCCGTCGTCCCTCCATGCTGCAGTTGCAGTTGTATGACGTATGCACAAGGCTCACACATGAGTAATTACATGCATGGACTGTCTAAGAGAATATTTTTGCACTTTTCTGGTGACCTTAATTATCTTTGAGATATCTTTTTCCTTTGAAATGGATGAGAATAGGAATGGAAGGCATGATTGGAGTCTCAAATGCAAAGATGGTGAAGCAGAGGCAGACCGGTGACAAATAATCACAAATCATTTTAAATTTTCAAAAGTTGAAGGGAATCCAGATTTTGGACAAAGTGGATGCCCTTATTTTTCCGATGTTGATGTTTTTGGTTTTTTTTTAAACTGTGTGTATTTATGGTCCATTTTCACCACAGCTGGGAGGCAATATAATGACAGGCATAACTGTCTTTTATTCTTAATAAGATCTTGTTAAATTCTTGTTAAAATTTGTATTTTTCATTGAGCAAAGTGCAATTTGTAACATCAATTTGTAGCATTATGGTTTGGTTCTTGGTCCACAGTGTTAGAGAAAAGATGATGTCTGTTACTCGGCTGGGGATTCTTGTGGGGATTTTTTTTTTTTTTTTTTTTTTTTGGAATTGTGATCTTAGCCAACTCATTGACCCTGTTGAACTGTGATGCAGACGGCTGTGCTTACTGCAAACAGTGCATGTGTACAGTGTAAATGTGAAGAACACTTATCTAAAAATGAACCTATTTAAATAAAAAGTTCTCTGAAGTTAATTGTTATGTTTTGCCAGCAGAAAGTGATTTTATTGGTTAATGGTTTCTGCTTTAAATTGACAAAACACAATAGCATAAAATGCAACAAGAACACATTTGTCTCATGCTGACATTGTCACTTTACAAGATTTTTATGGGTATTCAGATTTGCACAATTAATCCGACTCACTGAACGTGTTGGAAACCACCAACTCTCATATATTTGAGAGAATGTGGAATATAAAATGCCTGCAGATACTTAGTTATCATGATGTGGTTAAAAATAAGTCAATTATTCATTTGTACTTACTGCAAATGACCAAATTCATCTTAAAGTTTCACTTTTGTGTCTTTGTGCTGCTGAGAGTTCTGTAGTACTATTCTAATATTTTAGATGTACACCAGTATTTTGTCCAGTGTGTTTTATCCAGAAAAAAAAAAAATGTATTCAACAAACTGAAAACTGAAAGCACATCTACTCTTTCTCATTGTGGAAGATTCAAGAATATGCAAATATGGACCCACACTCCGAACATGATAACCAAACAAACCACATCCATCCATCCATCCATCCATCCATCCATTCTCTGTGGTGCTTATCCTGTGCAGGGCTGTGGGGCTGGAGCCTTTCCCAGCTTCATTAGGGGTTTATTGTCCATCAAATTAGACAAACCTACCAACCAACCAACAGATGGAGGTGAAAATATTACCTCCTAAGACATCGAGCTGACCAATGATGTTTCTTGACTGCAAATTAAGAACCATGAATATGCTTCCACTTTAGTCTTCAGACTTAAGTTTTATTTTGTTGGATTCTGCAGTAAACAGGAAGATGTCAGTACAATATTTTGGTCCTCAGAACTTCATGGAGGGATTTTTTTTTAACTTTATTGAGCAGAAGGATAGCAAGTACAGAAACAGTGAGTATATGAACAGATATGAACAGTATCTACAAAAGAAAACACCAAATATATAGTTATACATCCCCCTGCCCCCCCCAAAAAAAGGGGGGGGCTTTAACAAAACGAAAACTAAAAAGTTGCCAGGGGATAGACTTAAGATGTACATTAAACAAAAATATTATTAAAAAAAACAAAGCAAGCATCATTGGTTTTGATAGCTTTTGTTTGTACTTCCAGAAATGATGGAAACACATTTTTTGATTTCCTTTACCAAAACAGGAAAAAAGGCTTATTGTTTAAGAACATACACTTATAGATATGAAATTTTGCAAAAAAAAACAAAAAAAACAACAACAAACAAACAAAGAAACAAAAACAAGATTTATTAAATAAAATATATTTTCACCCTCACTATCTGAGTCAAGCAAACCAAACAATACAGTTTCCCATTTAAGGGAAAAAATATACAGACTTTGGATCCGGTTTGGGGCGCGGTTTTTTTGAAAACAAAACATTTTGGAATTAATTTTTGTGATACGACTACGATATTTAGATTTGGATTTTGGCGGTTGGCATAAACTGGTTTGTGACTGGATCTGGATGGCAGGGGTACAAGATGAGGATGATGACATGGATTATGACGAATGGAAAACTAGTGGAAAAGGTAGGGACAGAGGTGGGCTAAGGCAAGAGATAGATCGTGGCTACTTGAACAGTAAAAGAGGTTTGGAAGACAGTCATGAGGAAATGACACGAGTTACTCGCAGGAAAATAGAGAAAGATGAATTCAGAGTTATACTTAAATTTGGAGAAAATGATGAGAATGTAAAATTGAGCCC
>VXCM01004863.1:0-34828 GCA_014773175.1 Lucifuga dentata
TACATGTAAATGTTCACATTTTCAGAGAGAGGAGACTTGTAGCTACGTTTTGATGTAAATATTATTAGTTTTTGCAAAAACTGTGGAAGATATGACGAGTTTATTTTTGCTTTAAAATCACAACAGCAGAAGCAGAGTGGAGGGGGCTCAGCCAATCAGCTGTCACCAACCCACACTAGCTTTTCCCATACACACTCATTATAAACGCTGAATTTTACATAAAATATGAAGTTTTTTAACTCATGATTTCTCAAAAACTATGAAATGCATGAATATGCTGAAGTAGTATATGAAAGCTGAAAGTCTTGTGGCCTGAATAATGCTTTAATTTTTTTTAATTGCTTGAAGTATGCAGAAGTTATAAGTGCCTGAAGGCATGAATGCCTGAAGGATGTTGAAGGCTGCTCTCATTGATTTGAATGGCAAAAAATGCCTGAAAAAACCTTAATATCTCAGAAAATATATGAAATATTAATACAAAAAGTCATAGAAATAATGTCCTGAATTTTCTGAACAACCTGAACTTTGAATGGTTTAAATTGGTTGAAGTATGCGAGACTAGTTAAGTGTCAAAAAATGGTGGGAATAAGAATAAGTAGTTTAATAATAATAATAATAATAATAATAATAAAGAGCAAGAAGAACAATTGCCTGTGAATTGCTTCACAATCACAGGCAATAATGATATGCTGAGATGTTTACTGATTGGATGTGAAGATCACCATGAATATGGCCGCGTAGTATTTGGAGAATTTGGCTGAATTTTGTCTGTGGCACCAAGTATCAAAACAAATAACAAGTACAGGAAGTCTCCGACTTACGAACATCTGACTTACGAACATCCGACTTACAGACCTCTGACTTACGGACATTCGACTTACAAACAATCTGTACTTACGAACAATCCGTACTTATGAACATCCGACTTACAAACATCTGACTTACAAACATCCGACTTACGGACAGTCCGTACTTATGAACATCCGACTTACGAACATCCGACTTAAAGACATTCCGTACTTACGAACATCTGACTTACGAACAATCTGTACTTACGGACATCTGACTTACGAACATCCGACTTACAAACATCCAACTTACGAACAGTCTGTACTTACGAACCGACCGCCATAAAGCCTATTAAATTAACAATGATTCGTAATAATGAACAGCGCACTACTTTGCGACGCACATCAAAACATTGCGTGTCGTCAGTGGTTCAGCAGTGTTGTTATGTTTAAGATGTTCTAGTATATCTGGAAGTGTTTCTTTAATGTTTGTTATGTATAGAAAGGTAAAATACTGTATATATGCTAGATACGCACCTTAGTTAACTGTTCCGACTTATGTACAAATCCGACTTAAAGACAGCCGTAGGAACGGAACTCTTCGTAACCTGGAGACTTCCTGTACTGAAAGTTGGCACCAAATTGTTTCATTTACTCTCTGATTAGATTTTTCCTAATGTAAAGCATTATTTTGTTTATTTTATATTGTATTTTATTTTCAAAAGCATCTTGTACGACTGTTGCACAAACTCTGATGGTATGAAGAACTGATTTGCATCAGCAAAAATCTGATGATTAAACAGAGGAGGGCAGCTTGGCAAAATATGTTAGCGAGGTGAGATTTGGCTATTTCTGCTCGCTCACTGAGGAAAACACTTATGTATTAAAGAACCAGTCAATGCTTCTTTTCCTTATGCCAACACTCATGTTATTTCAAAATACACCAACACTCCCTCAGGCAGCGGCATGTTGAGCTTCCTTTCACAAAGGCTGTCTTTCATAAGGGCATGGAAATATGTAGCGTCACTGTTTACTTCTAACTCTGCCTGCATCACAGCAGGAAAAAAAGAAGTTTCTGGTTTGGCGTTTACCTCGTAGGCCTCCCCGGTGAACTCACTGCCACAAAACTCACACTTGACCTTGCGCTTGGGGCAGTCGTGCTGCAGGTGGTCAGGCAGGTCACGGCGCGTCAGCTTGACGGAGCAGCGATTTGGGCAGGGTATCACATTGAAGGCGCAGGTGGAAAAGTGGCCCTGAGGGAAACACGACAGATGTGTCATCAACCTCACGTTCAGTCCGAAAACAAGGAGGGAGCAACAGGTATCACAAGGAGATACACAACTCCAGCGTGTTAGATACAACAGATAAACAGATACAAGAGAAGGAAGAGCAGGAAAGAGAAGAAGGGAATGTGTGAGAGATTTCTACCTGGAGCTGCTTCATCTGGCCGGTCCAGCGGCATCCCTCCTCGCTGTGGATGCAGCGGATGGGCAGTGCCAGGATCTGCTGCTCCAGTTCTGGATCTGGATAAATCTGAAGAACAAAAATCTTGCAATCAGTTCTAAATTCATGAAAAGATGATAAAACAGAAGGTGATATGGTATGCCATTTTGGCTGCTGTACTTTGCTGTTCCTGAAATTTGGCCCTACAGTAGTTTCAGGTGGACCAAACAGAAAAACTTCAAAATTTCCTTTATTTAGTTGCAGAATTTCTGGGACATCTAGCCACGTGATGTTTGAGGACATCGTAACATTGCATGCTGGTAGACTGTGTTCATGCTTGAACAGATCAAATCCACATTTCTGGGCTGAATTTTTCACATTCATGTCATCTGTCAGCCATTTGCAGGTGACAATATGCAATGTAGCTTTGACTATGCAGTTAAAAATAGCATTTACAACAGCAGTAACATGTCAGTTCCTACGTCAGATATAAAAAGAGTGAATGAGTGAATGTTCAGTTAAAAAAAAGAATCTTTCATCTAGCCACAAAAAGAGGAAAGTCAAAATATTCCTCACTACGACATTCTGTTAGAAAATGTAGTTACTTTATGGGTTTGTGTGACCTTTGAGACAGAAAGAGTCAGAACACAGAGAGAAGAAGCTTTCTTTGAAGACTGACTGATGGGCATGAGTCAATTTCCTGACTAATCAGCCTGAACTCAACCCGACCAGGAATCATCACCAGGATTTACAGCTCTGCATGCATCTCCATCCCCCACGCCGTCACAAAAGCAGCGACTGGTCAAACAAGTAGAGCCACTTCCTCAATATGTCACGACAAGCCCTCCAAACAAATACCAGCTCAGTAATGTTCAGCCCACAGGATTTAAACGTGCAACTGGGACTTTTAAAAGTCAATTTGGAACTCATCTACAATAAAACACTTCCACTTATCTAACTCATTGTTTTTAGTGTCGTCTCCTGCTTAATGGCTGCCGCTGCCAAAACCAATAAGTGTATTTAAGCATTATATTAACCATTAAAATTAATTATAGATGGTTGAAACATGCACTATTGCTTTTCAGAGCTGCAACTTGGGGTTTAATCTGTCTGCTGTAGCCTTTGTTGCTTATAGTCCCACAAAGACTACAACAACAGCAGCAGCAGCAACAGCAGCAGCAAGAGCAGCAACAGCAGCAGCAACAACAGCAGCAGCAAGAGCAGCAACAGCAGCAACAACAGCTGCAGCAACAACAGCAGCAGCAGCAACAACAACAGCAGCAACAACAGCAGCAGCAAGAGCAGCAGCAAGAGCAGCAGCAAAAGCAGCAGCAGCAACAACAACAGCAGCAAGAGCAGCAACAACAGCAACAAAAGTGAAGGCAAAAACCAGAGTGCAACTACAATTTGGATTCTATGTTATTCTTTGAGTAGATTCTATGTTATTCTTTGAGTAGATTCTATATTATTCTTTGAGCAGATTTACGGGAATAAAAACTATCATGTCACGTGACCCAAATGTCTGCTTTTCCATTATAACGTGATTGTAAATGATATGAACAGGATTCTGCTTCTTTGTTAGGTTAAAATTCACCAAGAAATTTATTGGTACAATATTTAAGGTTTTATTATCAATTGATCTCAGAGAAATCCAATTTCTCTTTCCATCACCTAAAGGTATATTTCCACATATATTGCTTTGTCTTGGAATATTTAATCCATTTACCATCCCTAAGCATCTGTTTTTGGTATTGATGATCGGAGTCTCCTGTCTCCTCTCTGGTTTGCATTTCCTGTTGGCTGCAGAACAGTTTATTTCCATTCATGTTGGGTTAAATTATTAAATCATTATTGTTGGGTTAAATGTTATGATGGTTATTTGTCGTACCTTTGCGTAGTCTAACGGCAGCTGGTCCTCAGGACATTTAAAGACGCCTTCACTGCAAAAAAGAAGCAGAGAAGTTTTGTTATGAGCATCATTCATGATACAAGACGGATGGTGAGAAAAACACATCTGTGAAGCATCACAGTAAGAAGGAAATCAATTGTTTCTAAATCATGTGGAAGCCCTTCAGTCATTCACCATGATCACGCGCACACACACAGCTTTAATGACATTTCTCTTTCCTCTCCCCTCCATCATAGACTGCATCTTCACAGATTCAGAGCTTTATTAACAGAAAGAACCAAAGCACATCCATCTTTAATGCATTAAAGGTGTTGTGCTTTCCCACTTTCTAAAACTACTTACAGTTTCTTTCAGTTTACAGTGAGTGTTTTGTAAATGTTGCCTGCTGTAGTAAAACAACCTTTTGCCTTCTGTTTAGGAAAGTAAAGCAGATAATCCTCGTCTTCTTCCTCAGCCTTCCTGTTGCTGATTTCCCAGCGTGAGACCGACGGGTATTCGCCTAAAAACCCAAATTAAAGCTCTGCTTTCACTAGGCTGCATTCACAGAGGAAGCCTCACTAGTCTGTTTTAGGCACCAACGATGCCTCAGGTCATTAGGGAAACACTCGCACAATGAGCTCGTCCCGACTCTGATGTCACCATGAAATATTCACTGCTGTAAATAATAGAGGTGAGGCAGCAGCCATGAAGAGCGGAGAGGAGAAGCCATCCAGCCGCACAAAGACGATTTCAAAAAGAAATCAGTGTCTGCTGATGTCACGACCGTCTGAAGGCGTCACGTTCACTAAACATTTTCAGGTCGACCACAGTTTTTCTGTTTTCTCAAAAACAAACGCATCATGTAACCCACAAGAATAAATATCCTGTATTCTTACAGTGAGAAATACACAATACACACCAGAAAATGCTGTGTATGAATTACATAAGTTTTTGACTGAAACGACAAAAGAGGAGAAGCTGCTAATTGATATGCACCTTTTCAGAGATGGTTATGTGTTTTATTACATACAGTGCTGTGAAAAAGTATTTATCCCCTCCTGATTTATTCTATTTTTGTATAAATCTCAGACTAAATTATTTCAGATCTTCAGACAAAACTTAACATAAAACAAAGGCAACCTTAGTAAACATGAAATAGTTTTTAAATGATAATTTTATTTATTGAAGCAAAGTTATCCAATACATCATCATGTGAAAAAGTAATAACCCCCTAAAGTCAATACCTGGTTGTTGCACATTTAGCAGCAACAATAATCCAGATCATCTCTGACGTCGCTGTGTGGAGTTTACTTCCTCTTCTTTACTAAACGGCTTGAATTCAGACCATTGGAGGTTTTCCAGCATGAAGGGCCTGTTTAAGTCCTGCAGCATCTCAACGGGGTTCAGGTCAGGACTTGGACTAGGACGCTCCAAAACCTTCTTGTTCCTTCTGAGCCGTTCAGAGGTGAACTTGCTCTGATCTTTGGATCGTCGTCTTGCTGCAGAACCCAGTTTGAGCTTCAACAGACTGATGACCTGACGTTCTCCTTCAGGATTCTTTGGTAGAGAGCAGAATTCATATTTCCTCAATCATGGCAAGTCTACCACCTCCATGTAACCCCCCACCATCACGCTACCACCTCCATGTAACCCCCACCATCATGCTACCACCTCCATGTAGCCCCCCACTGTCACGCTACCACCTCCATGTAACCCCCACCATCACACTACCACCTCCATGTAAACCCCCACCATCACGCTACCACCTCCATGTAGCCCCCCACCATCACGCTACCACTTCCATGCAACCCCCCACCATCATGCTACTACCTCTATGCAATGTGTCCCTCTGGGACAACTGTCCCAGAGGGACACGGTCATGTGACAGGACATGAGTACATGTGCCATCTACCCAGCTGCTGTAAAAGCAAGGAATGTGCTGAAGGGGGGATGGGAGGTTATGAAGGAGGGGGTGGGNGGGGGTGAAGGGGGGGCGTAGAGGAGCAGAGGCTAACATGACAAGACAGCAGTAATTCTCCTCCGTTAGGGTCACTGTGTCAGCAGGAGCTGGACACCAATTAACAACCATCTATAAAAGAGGTCAATCGATGAGAAGCTCAGTCATCTGACATCATTTATCATCGCACACGTCAGAGAAGCTACAGCGTGCAGAGGACACAAACACGCAGCGGGACGAAACAGGAAGCGACAGGCTCTGGACGCTGATGGACGCGGCCGTCCGGCTTGGCCCGTGTCTGACGCTCAGAGGAGCAGACAGCCGCAAACGTCCTCATCACACACCGTCAGCATGATTCTTCTCTGGTCTGAGAAAAGCTCCTGCAGCTGCATGTTCATCACATGTCGAGCCTCGCCGCTTTTTACTCAAACTCAGCAGATCTGTCTGACGGCACGTTAGCTGTGAAAGGTAAAGCTGATGCATCTCGTTTATTTCTCTAACTCATAATTTATCTGACCAAGGAGATAAGAGAGCAGCAAGCTAAAGGAGAAAAACGAACCAAAACAAACCCTGAAACCCTGAAACCCTGAAACCCCAAAACCCTGAAAGCCTGAAACCCTGAAAGCCTGAAACCCCGAAACCCTGAAACTCTGAAACCCCGAAACCCTGAAAGCCTGAAACCCCGAAACCCCGAAAGCCTGAAACCCTGAAACCCCGAAACCCTGAAAGCCTGAAGCCCTGAAACCCCGAAACCCTGAAAGCCTGAAACCCTGAAACCCCAAAAGCCGCTCCAGAGACTCCGACACAAAACTGTTTATTTGTAGGCAGGAAGAACTGTTGAGAACCACGCAATAAACTAAATCAAAAGCATGAAGGCTTTGGAGAACATATTAATTACTCATATGACACATACATACACACTACAGGCCACACGTTTGTGGCCACCATCAGATTTAAAAAAAAAAAAAAAAANTTTAAAAAAAAAAAAAAAAATCATTAATACAGTTTTACAATTTACTGCACATGAAATGACAAAAATATAAAAAATATAAAATAAATGCGACTAATTAGTTTTCAGGAAGAGTTTGTCAACAAGAGCACATTATGTAGCCACTTCTGGCCTGTACATGTATATATTACACATACTTATATGACATACATGTATATTATATATACTCATATGTCATATACACATATGTATATTATATATATTCATATGACATATATACATATATGATATACAGTTTTTATTACATATTAAAACTCTAAACAGAACTCTGTCAGAAGAGAGTTTGTCTCTGACTTAGAAAACATCAGGAGGTTTGTTGGCTGCCTGCTATGATTCACCACAAGCTTTGATGCTAATGCTAATGCTAAACCCTTTTCTCATAACGTAACCTGGATAAACTTTTATACACAAACAAAACCCTAAACATGGTAAGTCCATGTAGGATTTTCATTTTTGCTGGTTTCCTGCTTCTCCTCTCAGGAGGAAATGTTTGAATTCTTATAATCCTTCAAATCTGTCAGTTGTGTGTGTGTTATCCATCCATCCATTTTCTAAACCCGTTTGTCCTGTTGAGGGTCACGGGGGGGTGGAGCCTATCCCAGCGGTCATAGGGCGAGAGGCGGGGTTCACCCTGGACAGATCACCAGTCTATCGCAGGGCTGACACAGAGACAAACACATTCACACCTACGGGCAACTTAGAGTTCCCAATTCACCTGACATGCATGTCTTTGGAGGTGGGAGGAAGCCAGAGCACCTGGAGGGAACCCACGCGGAGAACATGCAAACTCCACACAGAAAGGCCCTGCCTGGGCCGGGAATTGAACCCAGGACCTTCTTGCTGTGAGGCAGCAGCGCTAACCACTGTGGCACCGTGCCGCCCATGTGTGTGTTATTATGACTTAATTTCCTTTTAAACACAAGCACAGATACACATTACAGTGTGTGACGAACAGATGATGTTATTTATCATGTGATTCCGTATGTTCTAGGAAGTCGGATGATGTATTTTTGATTATTTCGCTGAACTTCCTGCTACAACTGAAGGTGCCTTTCTGATGAACGGCAAAATGTTTTCAAGCTATTTTTTCCAATGAATCAACTTCAACTTTGTCCTCCAGTCTAAAGTTTCAGCTTTGTAGCCGTTCTCTCACGAGCAAGACTAAACTTTTGCACCTGGTCTCAGGTGTGCAAACCAACAACAGCAATGTCCTTGTGTTTTAAGTCAGTGCTGACTAAGGCGTCACAAAATGAGGTGGAGTAGCTGGGTGGTGTTTCCACCTGAGCAGCCTGATGCACCAGCGCTGTCCCACCGCCTGGCTTTCAGCCACACAGAAAGCTCGTCTGTCTGCAGAGGGAGGAGCTACTCCTACTTCACAAAACGTGATGACACACTGGCCCTCAGGTGCATCGACACCTTCACCACGGTCTGTGTATGACACCAACCCATGCTGCTGAGATTAGCTGAGCAGCTGCATGCTAATGATCCGTCTATACGCCTGTGACATTTGTGGTGACATCTGTCGAAGAAGCAAATGACTCAAGCTGTGCATGAAGACAGGAAGTGTTTCTTTTCTTCTGTTTCATCACAATCAGCAGCACTGACATGTTTGCATTTGCCTAAACTAACAAACCATCTACTAGTGAAATTAATTCAGGGAAGTGTGGAACTGGATACATGAGGGGGATACCATGTAATTCCTAAATTGCAGGAGATCTGCACTATCCCTTTAATTTTTGTTAGATTAATTGATTTAAGTAAAACATGCCTGAGGTTCATGCTTGTCCCATGTTTTTCACCTGTAAAATGCGTTCAGACGTGTGTTGTTGGTCATTAAGGGCCATGTGAAGAAACGCTGCCTGGCAGTCTAAGTTATGCATCAAAAAGGAGAAATAAACCACATCTGACTGCAGGCACAAAACTAAACTGCTTTCAATGTATTATTACATTTATGTGTATATGAAAATATACAGTATGTGTCACTAACTTTCAATTTTGTTGTTGTTTTATTTTATTTCTTTTAGGATGATTATTTAACATCTGTCCAGGAACTACAGCTGAAAAACTGTCTTTTGGCTAATCCTGGCTCATTTACGGGAATGTTTATTAATGTGCATTGTTCTTGTCAAATAAACCAATAAATAAATAAACCAATAAATAAATAAAAATAAATGCTAATTACACAAATTCAAACTAATCAAACACATCTACAGTCTGAAGTGTCTCTTTTATGCTTCCTTATCCAAAGAAATAGGCGACTATTTTTGTTTTTTTATTAGTTTTTTTGTGCCAATGTGGGAAAAAAATGATGCAAGTGGAGGAAAGGCAGTACTATGTTGTGTGTGTATGTGTGTGTGTGTGTGTGTGTGTGTGTGTGTGTGTGTGTGGGCTGATGTCTGGCCTGTTTTCCTGGATTCATCTCCAGATTCTCCTCATGTAACATTGGATCAAATCAAGACAGGAAAGCTAATCAAACCGTTAAAGGATGTTTGACTCTGAACTCTCCACAGACGTGAACAAAAGAAGACGGATTTTAATGCTGCAGGACGTTTCCTGTCTTTTTTAAAAAGCACCTCGAGTTGTCATATTGAGATCCACAGATGTTTGGAAATTGTATTTGGGACCACGATTAATCTGAAGCTCCGACAATGTCGATGGCTGCCGTGAAAGAGAATATTCAGATGAAAGCAGACAAATACTTAATGAGAATACTACTCGAAAAAAGCCTTGACAGGAAGTGGCTACAACCTGAAGGTAGGTTAAAAGCTATCCACGAAATGTATGTGTCATGATCTGTTCTTTGGTCACTTCCTGTTTTATTTTGTAGTCTTGGTTTTTTGCTGTCTAGTTTGCTTTACTTCCGGTTTTTGTTTAGTTTCCCTCCAGTTTTCTCCATCACCTGTGTTCTATCAGTTAATCATGTCTTCAGTATTTATACTACCCTGGGTTCCTTTGTTTTCTGCCAGATTGTCTTGTTTGCTGGTTTGCTCGTTTGCCTGGTTAGCTTGTTTCTTGTCTCCTGGTTTTCCTGTCTTTATGTTTGTTGGTTTGTTTCTTTTATTTTTTTTTCGCCGCCTGCCTTGTGGATTATCTGCCTGATTCCTGTAAGTTCATCCTGCCTCACTATCAGTAGTATTCTTGCCTGGACTTCAATTAAAGACTGTTTCTTCCTCATACACTGCCTGAGCCTGCATTTGAGTCCTCCTCCGGAACCCACCCGTCACAGTATGTAATGGAGAGATTAACCTTTTCTTTAAAAGTACAAAAAGATAAATTTAATGAAATGTGGTCAAAATGGACTGAGTACATCATCAGACGTGGTTTAACTGGAAATGACATGTTTACATGTACCAAGATGAACATATAAGCACTTATAAACATGTGTGTGTGTATTGAAATAAGAATAGAGAAATGCAAAATGTGACATCTTCCTGTTCTAATGTTTATAGTTCGTAAAACAAAAGGTGAAATGAAGCAGAATAACAGGGAAAATAATTTTATTTAGAGGTACTATGGAGCTACAACTAAAGGTACTTTACAGCTGTTACTGCAGATTCTGGTTTCTTTCTCTGGAAGTATTTATTTTATTATTAACACTTTTCCTCAGTATATATTAAACTATTTCTTTTTGTAAATAAAAACCCACAGAAAAGTCAACCAATTATGAACGTATGAGTTAACTCGTATTCAAATGTTTTTTGTTATGATGAAAATACCTTATCTAATAAAAAGAGAATTAAAAAAAAAAGCACTTCGCATGATCTGCAGTGTGCAGAGAGACACACGCACACGCACACGCATCATTATGGTGAGGACATCTGAGGCCGTCATTGCTTATGTAGTGATATTTTTTCCGCTGACATTTATGAACATAAACCATCTGTGATTTCATTCACACAGCATCAAAGGTCAACAACATTCCAGTTTGTTTTTTAAATGTCAGATTTGTATTAGATTAAAAGCAATTAAGATAAGTGTGTTATTTAAGGAGTCTGATTACACTTATTAATAAACTAGAATAAAAGCAGGTATCTTCTGCTTTTCTGCATGAATAAGAGACAAATTAATTACCAGAAATACAACAATAATAAACCTTCCTCTAAACTCAATAATGTGTTATGATGTAATCCTGAAAACACTGAGGATCGGTAGCTTTTATTACATTACTGGAGATTTATTGCTTTAACAGGATTATTACACTTAATTTTATTTTAATGGTTTATTACGGTCTTTCCTGAAATCAGGCCTACGTTCCCAGGATAATATGTTTGCTTGCATAATTATTAAGTGTCTCTGCTAAGGTGATATGAGTTATTATCAGCTAATTAGCTTGATTAGATGATGACTCATCTAAATGCCAGAGACATCGTAGATTCACCGCCACAGAAAAAGTTGCCTCCAATAACAGAGGAGTAGGCAGGCCAAAGGAGAGGAAGGAAGGATGAATGGATGGACAGAGAGTCGGAGGAATGGAGCTGAAGGCTGAGCATGATATAATCCATCCTTCAGTGTGAGAAAAGGAAAGACGACGTGCACGAGTCATAATCCTTCACAGCGTCAGTATAATGGAGTTATTAAGGATTAGCATGAGGATGCTAATCCAGCGCTGTTTTCTGATGGATTATATTCATTATAAACTCAAACATGTTCTCTATGACTTTGTCCTAATTCTGACTGGGGATATTAGGCATTTTCCACATTTTGTAAAGGACTGCTTAAAGGGCTAGTTCACCCAGTTTACACAAAAATGTTGCCCTTTATCTCTAGCAGTTTCTAATCCACACAGATTTTGAGATTTGTATGATTGGTGCTAAAATTTTATGTAATGCAGGAGACTCTTTGGACTGGATTCCATCTCTGGGCCATCTTAGGATCTGTGTGGAACTGTGGATTTGAGATCCTCTTGCTGGATCATCGCTTCATTGTTGTGTTATGTATCTTCCACTAGCTTTGTTTTCTTTCTTCACGATTACCTGTTTCCCAAAATCTACATCTCTTATATCACACCTGATCGTCCAAGGACAGAATGCTTCTCTTTCACCTGTCTCACCTCAGGTTTCTTCCGTTTCTTCTCTTACATGCTAAAGTTTTGAGAGCCTCTTTTCCTTTTGGTGTGTGGGCCTGTAAAACCCTTTGAGACATGATATCTGATATTGAGCTTCATTTTTCATTTATTGCACCAAAAGCATTGAAAACTTACTTTTCAAAAATTCAACAGCAACCTGCCCTTCCAAAAACAATATCCTGCTGGATAATAACAGAGCTATGACAAGATTTTACTGGCAGTATTTCTTCAGGAGACGTTGTTTTGGAAAGGCACATTGTGACTGAATCAAATTCATTTTTAGTGCTTTGAGTTCCACAATAACATCGTCTCAGCAGAATTTCTGAGCCTGGAGACCTAAAAAAAAAAAAAACCCAAACAAAACAGGTAAATAAAACTGAAATGCATGGATACCACTTAAGATAAGGGAGAAAATGTCTTTTTGTAAACTGGTAAACTGGTCTTTAGCCAGTGATTTTGATTGATTTTCTACAGATTTTTAACATTTGAGAGATAAATTTGTCAGAATGCTGTGAGCATTGGAGCTTTATGTGGAGCAGACACTGATACAATCCAGCTGCATTTCTTTTAAAATCCAGTAGAGGGCAGTCATAACTTTCCATTTTCTTATATCACATTATCCTACACATCAATAATATCTGTCTGACCTCGTCAATTAACAATTTAATCAGAACATCATTCAGCCTTCTTTAGTACCAACCGAAACACTGCGTCATTTCATTCCGACTCGACAGCACAGTGAATAATCTCACCTGGTACAAAGAATAAATGTTGGTAATTTTCTTTCTGTAAAACTGGATTTTCATAAAGTTAGCAGGACTATTTTCATTTTAAAGAATTATGGTGACTTTTACCTCGACTTTTTTTGTTAAAGAAAAGGAGTATCAAAAGGAATCAGCTGCAGCCCTTTAACAAGGTAAGGATTCAGTTTTTTACTGTTATATACTACTGAAACTGATGCTTTATGCTTGAAATCTTTTTGCTGATATTTGCTTGGCTGACATTCAAATAAAAGACCAAATATCGTACAAATGCTGGGGGATTGTTTTCCTAGTTGATTTCATCCCCAGATTACATGAAGGATGCAGAGGTGGAGAAAAATCAATCCACTTTCATTAACTGCAGCTAGTCTGGCTGCAGGGTGTGTGTGTGTGTGGGGNGGGGGGGGGGGCAACTTCTGGGAGCTGAACTCATGCACAAGTGCAGTCACCCTCACCAACGCATCAGAGGAAAAGCACACAGCAAAAGACCACCAAATGCTGGTGTGCCCACATGCACATGAAAGGAGATGCTGTATGTTTGATCGGGGGGGGGCACTACACCTGAGGACCAATCAAAGTCCTGAGCTTTAACATGCTGCACATGTGAAAAGACTCACTGTTGAGTGAAAAGTGCTAAAAGAGGTATGTTGAAGTCACATGGGGATGGCAAACAAGATGGTGGACCTCTAGCGGACCTCCGAACGCCCACAAATAAAATGTGTTAATATAATAATTTAATGGTTCATATTTTATAACAGTTGGTGCTTTGACACCTCAATTCCAGATAGACTTCATTCCAAAGTTGGCAGCAAGTTAGTTAAACCAAATATTAACCTCAAAATACTTCAAAAACACTAGCTGCATGGCTACCAGGAAGAGGATGACCACATGCCAAAAACACACCACGCCAGATTCTTCCCCCAAAAACCACTAAACCTGACTGCAAAGGAATTAGAAAATGAAATCAAAGTAAAGGAAACCAAGCTATCAGAAGATTTTTCCAATTTACAATACCAAGAACTTTGCAAGCTTAAATTCCAGTTACATGACATCTACAATTTAAAAAAAAAAAAAAANTTTAAAAAAAAAAAAAAAGCTGAACTATATCAGTTGAAATCCAATTTTTATGAAGGGGTGAAAAAATAGAAAAACTGCGAGCCAGACAATTGAGAGCAAAAAACCTTTCTAATATGATTCCAGTAATCAAACAGGGTGGTAAGTTGTTGTCCTGAGCTAAATATATAAATAATGTTTTCCAGTAATACTATAACAGACTGTATACATGAACTTTATCCCAGATGAACAGGGAGGGTTTATGTCTAACACAGAAATACCAAGTTACAGTCCGATCAGATGGGCTGAGACGAGGACGGCAGTCTCACTTGTGAAAAATGGAAAAGCACCCGGATATGATGGGCTTCCTGTAGAATACTATAAGGAATATATAGATATTCTTGCCCCAATATTATAGAAGGTATACCAAGAAATTTTCTCAGGTACCCCCAACCTTTAATGAAGCCTTGATATCATTAATTCCCAGGACAGGCAGGGACACAACGGACCCTTCAAACTTCAGGCCCATAAGCCGACTGTAAAATACTGACCAAAGTCTGAGCTTTGGACTGCAGCCACAATTACAACACCAAACACAATTTTCAAGAAATATGAGGACACAGTTAGCATTTCCTATGGGAAGAATTAAATTAAATAAACTGTACACCCCGATTAGGCCTGCCATCCTAGACTGTATTGCTTATCATTTGAAATTGGTAAATTCACTAAATACTGGGATAGATGGAACAGATGGGTTAGATATCGAGTCTGATTTATGCTCCCCATTTAATCCCATTGATACTCTTTCTCAGAACTCAGCAAATATAACAAATCCCATTCCCAACTATTCAAGAGAAATGTGGATCAAAACTCATAGGATGTATGAGTTGTCACTTCATGTCCAAAAACGATCTTCACTACGAAACAATCCTGCAGTTTGCACTGGAAAAACAGTTTTGTATTGGAAGCAGTGGTATTCCAGTACAATGCATCTATACAAAGATGGAGTGTTCATGTCTTATGGAAATTTAATTGAACAATAAGACCTTAATGGCAAAGACATTGGAGATATTTACAGATAAGAGATTGTGTGATTTCTGTTCATAAAAATGTTGATGTTTTTTTTTCCAGGTACTTTGATTTACCATGGAACGCCATGCTTCACATTTTTACATGTCAGCAGTGATTTTATTAGCAATGATTCCCGACATGAAAATGCTCTGGCAGAGAGATTTGGAAGAGGAAACGGAACAAAAGCGATGGTTGAATGTTTTGACTGAATGTGGCAAATATGCAAAGGAAGCTAGAGGGAAGTTATAAAATACTGCACAGATATTATCACACAGCAGTAAGACTGCACAGAATGACTGATAATGATACTGGAACGTAACAGGAAGCTTTCTGGGTCGAAGTATTACGGCTCAAAACTTCCTTTGACACCCAGTCTGTGTCCATTAGGGGACAGATCGTAAATGATGAACAGATCAAAAAGGTTCAGGTTTCAGTTATCATGGTTGGTGTCGTTACAGCTTCTAGAACCACTTTAAGATGAAAACAACCAAAGCTCCATGCAGAGTGAATTTCTTTATGGGAAATGTTTTGGACTCGTCTGACAATAACTGATTTGGCTGCTTAGTATTATTTTTGTTTTAGTTGGGGTGTCGCCCGCCCCCCAGCTTTCCTATGTATCCATGTGCATTATATATCTATATAGATATAGATATATATATAACAAGCCACGTTTTTCTGTGTGTATTCACATGCAATATCAGTATCAGTAATAATCCATAATAATCCAAAGTGCTAAAAGCTCTTTGTCAAGGTGCAAAAGGTGTGAAACATCATTCTCCATTTTACAACCTACTGTCACACATTTACAAACGCCATGAGAGAATAATCTGCTATTCATCAAATTAACCCAAAAGGAAGCAGCTAGAAACTTCCCCAGTGAATCTGAGACGGTGGATCTAATTTTAGCAGATTTCTGCAGCGACGAGAATCCGTCACTAATCCTGTGGAATTTCTCCACTCTGAAGCTGCCAATGCAAAACTGCTGTAAAATGGAAAACTTCCTGTGTGTACAACATTAAAAAGCAGAATTAGACAAAAAGCCATGTAATTTTTCTCAAAACTAAAACTAAAAACGCTTATGAAAGCTTATGAATTATGAGACTGTACTATGTATATTTTTTATATAGTACATTTTTTATAGACTGGCCAATATTTTATTTATACAACTGACAGCGTAATTGTTATTTGAGAGCAAAAATGGTGTGACAGTATATCAGCCAGTTTCATTTACATACATAAATGCAAATAAAGCTGCCAATGAATACTGAAATCTGATTATTAAAAACTGTTATATTTAGTTAGGATAGTATAAAATTTAACTGTAAACATCAAATTACTTATAAAATGATCAAAGCTTATGCTAACCCTTTATCATGCTTAATCATACATAATTTATTGACATTTACTGAAAATTTTCTGGTACAGGATACAATCCTCTACACCAGACTCAACAACAAAAACAATATATGACAAAATACAATTAAAAAAATAGCATGAATAATAGAATAATATCAGTATCAGTAATAATCCATAAATAATTACAACTCTGCTTTTTAATTATATAAAATATATAAAATATCCTTTGCTGACCAGAATTTATCCAACCTGTTTTTAAATGAGTTAATTGTTGGAGCCTGAAAGATCATTCCGTGTTTTCATGATGCAAAGAGTAAAGAGCTTCTTTCTCTTCTCAGAATGGCGATTTTAAAGAGTTTCCTCTTAAATTATAGCTGCTGTTCCATAAATATGTAATCGGCTCGACAGTGACATCATACAACCCACATGTTAGTGTATAAACCTCCATCATGTCTCCTCTATGTTGCATATATACTAAAGTTGGTAAATATAGTTTTAATCTCTCTTCATGTATGATAGGTCTCTTTAAGATCAGGAATCAGTTTGTTATACAGAAATAATCTATACATAATAAATAATAAAAATAATATAATATAATATATAAAACTTATCAGGACATCAAACCCTTTATCTGACTATAAATGCAGAAATCTCTGTCTGTGGCACCAACATGTCTAGAACCCGTCATGTATGAAGCTGAAAATCAGCAGGTTTGTAGATCAGGACCAAAGACATGCAGTGTCACGTGTGAAGTTGTTTGGATGAGCGGTTCTCAAACTGAGCTGTGCCGATAAAAAGTAGTCCGTGCGGCAGGACACGCTCTGGTCCAGTGTCACGGTCTGAACCCGACGCCGTGCAGCAAGCTAAGCTAGCTCAGAGACGTGCAGAGCTAAATATGATGGCAGGCTGCAGCGTGCAGCATGAAGTCCGGCCTGATCCGAACATGCACGTTTAGAATGGGCGCTGCACTGGTCATTCTTAATGATACATACATCCCTAACACTTTATCAAGCTTACATACATCCCTAACTCTGATCATGCTTAATCACACATATTTAACTTTAACCCTAGCTGCTAATGAGGACAGGTGAGTGTCAGGTGTGTTTGCAGCATTCAGAGTATAAAATACGTGTTATGGCATAGAAACTCATCCAGCAGCGTTTTCAGTTTATCAGCCACGTTAGATCATTTTGTTATGCTGGCTTGTCGTCGTCCACAGGACGCTGAATGACCGTTGCTGTGGCAGAGCGGACACGTCGGCATGTGAGGAATCTAAAGCAGAACAGCTGGGAGTGCTGGGAGCGTTGCTGGGAGCGTTGCTGGGAGCGCTGGGAGACACCTGTCATCAGTGAAAGGCTCGTCTGTAGAGCAGAACAGGTGCAAAAGAGCGGCTAAGCTCTTCGCTTTGAGAGCACACACACACACACACACACACACACACACTGNGCAAAAGAGCGGCTAAGCTCTTCGCTTTGAGAGCACACACACACACACACACACACACACACACTGAATTGTTCTCATTTATCCACGGACCGTCAGCGTTCGGCTCATCGCCCTTCCGCCCTTTTCTGTGATGATTCCTTCCTGCCAAGCTTCAGACCTCCATCTTTCTCTCATCAGACCTGCTCTGTTTACGGCAGCGATCCTCTGACAAACACTGACTCGCTTGTGTCTCAGGATTTCTCGCTGCTCATTTTCAGATACGTCAACAGAGCGTCACGCTCAGAAGCCGCTTCCTCCTCCAGCAAATGAAAGGACCATTCACAGGAAGTCGATTTGTCACGTGACGTCCAGATGAATCGATGTTTGGGATGAGGGAGCGTTTTTGTCTCACAGCCCTTATCAGCTTGTCGACCGTGGAAGAGGCGTGTGATTGGCTGATTGTAGCGGTAGAATAACCTAACCTGGATGTCATGTGACAACAAAGCGCGGTTGGGTTTATTGTAAACAGCGTGACTATTGTCTTGCTGGACAGAAATACATGCATGACAAACCCATGTTAAAAGCACGACACAAAACTGACCAAGTCTCACCAATACATGCGTGATATTATCCTCTGATACTGACTTTTACACATATTATTTTCCTTAATATTAAAGTTTAATATACATTAGTTTGTATTTGTAGTTTTAGTGTTTAGTTTTGGGTTTAATTTGCAGCAGCATTTAGATTTTGCTGATATATCTGCTTTAAGTGTTCGCTTTATAAGAGCTGAAAGAGAAGACGTGAAGCCATCCTGAATGTTGTCTGCATGCAGTTTGGGAAATTTTAAATTAAAGTTGAAAAAATGTGCTTAAATATGGTTGAATATTTTGAAAAGTATAAAAGATAGGAAAATTCTGTTTGGGGCGTACTACTACTTAAACATTAAGCTCAAAACTATGAAGTTGGTGTGAAGTTTCTATCTTGAAGCACGTGGAAGTAGTTGAGTTGGAAAATTGGAAATTTTCAAATAAATGGAAAAAATGGTTTAAATACAGTTTAATAATTCAAAAAGTATGAAAGATGGGAAAAATCTGTTGACATCCTTTAAAGAGCTAGTCAAGCTGAACGCAATGAAGGTGGTTTGTAGTTCCTAGCTTGAAGCATGTGGAAGTAGTCACGCTTCAAGTATTGGAAAATATGAAAACCACTGACATTTCCCTTTAATTTTCTCAGAAAGTTTGAAGTTACAAAAAACTCAGAATCCGCTGGAAATTGCTGAAGTTCTGATGAATATTTAAAAGTGGAACGACAGTTCTAAGTTAATTTATGAAGGTGTGTGTGTGTGTTGTATCACACACACACACACACACACATATTACAAATTCCACACAGTTTGTGGTGCGACAGTCCAGGCAGAGAACATCTATGCGTTATGATAAACAGACCGTTATCTGCAGCCAGTTCACACGGCGTGCATACCGAGACACGTGTTAGCACTAGCGTGTTTTTGGGATCTGGCTGACTTGGCTGGGCTCCAGCAGCAGGTCTGAGTCCCAGCATGCTCTCTGTGTGAGGGGCAAGCTTCTCCAATGCATAGCTGGAATGTTTTCCGTCTTTGTTCGGCCCAAAGTGCTGCGAGGTCCGTGCTGAAGGCCTCTGATAGCGGCGGCAGCGTCTGTTAACAGCTTTATAGATGGCTGCTGCTGCAGAATGTCCAACCTAAACACAAATCGCTGTCATTTACCAGTCATGTGATTAATTAACTTAACTCAGGAACACAAATATAAATCAAATTCACGCCCAGCAGCCTGTCCAAGCGAAAGATGATAAATACCTCATCAGACTGTAAAGAGTCACGAAAAGCTTACAGTTGACTACCAGAGCAGCCGAGCATCAGATTCATCATTTAAATTCCAGCATCAAGCGCCGGAGGCTCACAACTGTTGATACCATCTTTCATTCACAAACTCATTTCTATAGCGAGCTCCTGTTAAGACGAGCTCAGACTTCTGACCATAAGAAAAAGTAAATCTTAAAATCTCTAAAAAAAAATAAAAGGAAAAGTAAATCTTAAAATCTCTAAAAAAAAAAGAAAAAGTAAATCTTAAAATCTCTTAAAAAAAGACAAAGTAAATCTTAAAACCTCTAAAAAAAAAAAGAAAAAGTAAATCTTAAAATCTCTAAAAACAAAAAGAAAAAGTAAATCTTAAAATCTCTAAAAAAAAGAAAAAGTAAATCTTAAAATCTCTAAAAAAAAAAGTAAATCTTAAAATCTCTAAAAAACAAGAAAAAGTAAATCTTAAAATCTCTAAAAAAAAAAGAAAAAGTAAATCTTAAAATCTCTAAAAAAAAAAGAAAAAGTAAATCTTAAAATCTCTTAAAAAAAGAAAAAGTAAATCTTAAAATCTCTAAGAAAAAGTAAATCTTAAAATCTGTAAAAAAAAGAAAAATCTTAAAATCTCTAAAAAAAAGAAAAAGAAAAATTAAATTTTAAAATCTCTAAAAAAAAAAGTAAATCTTAAAATCTCTAAAAAAAAATGAAAAAGTAAATCTTAAAATCTCTATAAAAAAAAGTAAATCTTAAAATCTCTAAAAATAATGAAAAAGTAAATCTTAAAATCTCTAAAAAAAAAAGAAAAAGTAAATCTTAAAATCTCTTAAAAAAAGNAAAAAAAAAAAAAAAAAAAGAAAGAAAAAGTAAATCTCGCAGCATCATTGCTGTTTTTAGCAAACAAGGTATCCGTGTATCTGTGTGTGATGCTGCAGCAGAATGAACTTCTGTTGTGCTTCTTCAACAATCAGTAACTTAAAGCCACAGCGACTTATTGCTGATTGGTTATTGATAACTTCTGTAGCGACACAGATTATGTGGCCTGCAGGGAGTTTAGGAGACGAGACGTTTTATGAGAAAATCCAGCTCAGAATTTTCAGTCAGATTTATTTTCTGAGAAGTCTGAGTTTCACTCCAACTCAGCATAACTTTAACTGTAACATGTAACATAACAGTAACAGGTGATACATTTCCTGAATTTCCAGGTACGGCAGCTCAAAGGTGTCCAGAGGACAGAGCGGCTCTTTGGCTGCTGCGTCTTGCAGCACGTGTGAAGTCACGTGTCTCTCGCAGGACGTGTGAAGTGACGTGTCTCTCACAGGACGTGTGAAGTCATGTGTCTCTTTGCTCAATGAGTCTTTCTATGCATTGATGTGTTAAAGGTTTTTTTACTCAGCAAACACAACGCCTGTCTGTGCAGCTCTCCAGCTAGAAATGGATGGACAGCAAAGTCCCGGATCTCCAGCCAGGACGCTGCTGCAGCCTGGGGACACCTGCAGGACGTCTCTGTAGCAGGACCGAAGGAGGCGGATGGTAAAGAACACACGGTCATTCATCAGCCGTCTGTGGCTCGAGTCCCATTCATTCATGGATGCCCACTGAGCCACAAAGCTGCAGCTGCATTAAGCTGCAGACTGACAGCGTTGGACACACACACACACACACACACACAGCTCCATTAAATCCTTTAAGAAATGCTGCCAAAGTGCCTCTATGCATCCATGCAACCAGCAAAGGGAATCCTGATAACCCAGATTATCACTTGCTGATGGGTGTAATTTAACATTTAAAGCTTTTCCTTCCAAAACAATCCCACATACTCAAATAAGACCTTCATCTGTTTTCTGTGTTATGAGACAGAAGCTGGTGGAAGGATAATAAAAAAGGGAGGCAGAGGCTCTGCATCTAATTATCAGGTCATTCAGACTAAACATGACCAGAACCTGCATCAGAGACACACAGGATGTGTCAAAGTTAAATACGTTTCATTCCCAAAACACTCTCCTGGCTCTGATCGACCCAAGAAAAGTTCTCATATTAGCCCACTATGGAGTTTCTGGTCAGACAGAGTCGCACTCTGAGGCCAACAGGAAGAAGTGATGGAGCTGAACAAACCAATTATAACCTGTCAGGACCACAGCGCAGCACTGCATCATTCCTACAGAGACGCTGTCGCACTGCATGGCATTGTTCTGGCTCAATAAATTCAAAATTCATGAGCCATAAAAACTCAGCCTTTACGCAGGGAAGGAAATCATGTTCCACACAACCAAAGTCTTCCAGTGAGATGCTGAAGCACGTGAGTCATATTTGATTGTAGTGGCGTTAAGCTTTCAGAGCAGCTCTGGTTTACCCGTGACTCTCTCCCAGAGCTGAAACATAGCATTTACACATTCCTTCCAGAGCGGAAACACAGTTCACATTAAACACGTTAACATCACATGCCAACATGCCTGTGGATGGTCAGGCTCTTTCCACCGCTGAGACATACTAATACAGGGACAGTTCACGTGTTCACGTGTATTTGACTCGGTCTGATTTGTAGGTTAAGATGATTCATGCTGAAGTAACGTCCTGGTTTTGGTGGTTTGTTGTAACAGATCACCAGAGACGTGACAGAGATGTCAGAAAGTGGACGAGCTCCTGCTGGACGTTCTGCAGCTCTGTCAGAACTCTCCTCACAAAGTTTCTGTCTTTGTGCTCTGATGCTGAACATTTATTCATCAAAGAACATTTAGTTCATCAAACACGGCTGCAGCAGCAAACGCAGCTGCAGCCGTGTTTCCGTGTTTCTGTGGCTTCAAAGATGCTGAAATATCAGCTTCTGTAAACACTGTTTAGTTAATGATGTGTGTGTGTGTGTTTGTGCATGTGTGCGTGTGTGTGTGTGGGGCAGTTAATTTTTCGATTAATTGCGATTCAAATTGAAAGGATTCCGATATCGACTCATAAAATAAAAAAATAGATCTTTTAAGTAGTCTATTTTTTAGTTGGATGCTAAGTTCCATGTGACGTAGCATGACTACTCTACTACAGAAAGCGTAGAAGACCGAGCTCGTATCAAAAACAACATGGCGGCTGCGACTCCAGCCTTTAGATCAGATGTTTGGACTCACTTTGGCTTTCAGGAGCAAAACGACACAAACGATTAAGGCCATTTTCAAAATATGTAACTCAGAAGTAAAATTTTATGGCGACACGATGAACTTGAGGAACCGCACATGACAAGGCGTCACGCCACCATGACGTCTGCAGCACGACACCTGAAGACAGATGACGTAGAAAATGCATCGACCTGCAAGCTGCATCTGCCTCACCTGCAGCCAAAAAAATAATGAGTCGTTGCTATTTTTATACTTACATCGCCGTGACAACGAGGGATTTAGGAACACGCTTCAAATCCTGGAATCACGGAATGCTGAGCAACACGACAACATGTTAGTGAGGCAGCTACACAAAGCTTCATGTGGAGGCCAAAGACCATCAGAGCCCAAAGGTCAAAGGTCAGACTGAACCTGTTTCCTTTAATACACTCATTACGTTTTCAACATAGATTTCTTCACTTTTTTACATATTAATGTATTTTAGAAAATAAAACCCTGACAAAGTTTTACGGAATCAAATCAAATCAATTCAAACTGAATCAAGCTTTGAAAATCAAAATCGAATCGAAAGGTCAGAATCGATATCCAGCCCTAGTGAATGATTATTTCACCTGTTAAGTTGACCAGGAATGCACACTTTTTCAAAACAATGGCTGCATTGAGTTTCATCACGGAGACGATATGAAAGGAATTATTCAGACTCATGATCCTGAATCCTTCACAGTGATTTTTTCAGTGCCTTTTTTCTTTGAACACAAAGCCTTCAACTAAACTTAAATTGAAAAATATATTTTACAAAAAAAAAAAAAAAAAANAAAAAAAAAAAAAAAAAATTACTCCGAATATTTATGAGGGTTGATCGATAAATTCTGAGCTTTATGCATATTTCTAGTTTAAGTGAGTAAACTTGGGTGTTTCTGTAAACCAGCTGCAGTTGAGCAAAAATAGTAGAACTTAAGGTTCCACCAGTGTTGTTGGCACATGCGTGTGGAATTAAGAGAGATTATTTGAAAAACAATAACTGCAACACATCTGAATTATATAGTCTATGCTGGGCTCAAAACTTATAAGTCAACCCTCATACTCCAAATCTTTAGATTGCTGCTGATGAGATTAAGTCCTTATAAACCAAGTGTTGCATGACGTTTCAGTCATGTATTCTAAGTACTGTTTTTCAGTCTCCTTGGAGACGTGATTGTTTACATCAGAATATAACAATATTCTCACTTTTTGATAATCAATATAATTAAAAAGTGCTAATTTGAAAACTTCTAATAACTTCTAACTTTTCCACACAACTATCAGGTAGAAAATCAGGTATCGTACTGAGAGTCGGTGACCTCCGGAGTTTTTATTACTAAAATCCTCGTGTAAAAATCCTTGTGTAAAAGGAAAACTATCTTATCATTATGAACTCTACCAATCAATAATATTCAACCTCCTATCAGATCACAAACAAGTTATTCTCTTACAAAAAACTTTCACATTGAAAACTTTGTTAAATTGAGTGAGAATGTAAAGCTGCAGGAAGAAGAGCAGCAAACAATGTTCCTGATTTTCACTTTTCAGTCCGACGCAATTTGTTGCTGCTGCTTCAGCCAGTAACATGTACCACAAGCACTCGCCATCAAGTACTTATATACCATCTAATACCACAAGTACCCACCATAAAGTACTTATACACCATCTAATCACCTGAAAATAACTATTAGGAACATAAAACTAGGTTTGCATGTTAATTATACACCAAATATAAGAGTTATATGCCTGTTTTTTCCTGCTGTAAGTGAACTTTAAAGAATTTATATTGCTTGTAAGTTTCCCTCGGAGTGTTTAACGTTTCAAGTAGTAATATTTAAGCTCTTTTAACAGCGATTCTGTCATTGAAATAAAAGCAGAAACCATGTAGAATCTGCAACTAAAACGTCATTTTTACAACCCAAGTCAGCTGCAACAATGAAACTGTGAAACGTTTGCTAAGATGCTTTGCACCAACAGGCAGATTGCTGAATGAGTCTCAAATGGAAATGAACAAACAATAAGTGTATTTTCATCACGTCAAAGCAGCTCGAAGCTCTGATTTGATGATGCTTCATGTAAAGCTGTTAATATGTTTAGTGTGTGAACAGAGAATCTTCTGCTTGCAGCATGAAGACAGAATGTGTCGTCAGCTCAAACTCAGACTTCCCTTCGTGTTTTCACTCCTGTCAGTTGGAAGCTGCATCATCTCCTCCCATATTTTGTTATCACTGTGATTTTTGACAAAAAAAAGTCTTAAAGTCCTCCATGTTCAGTCGACTGGGGGGACATCTCTCAGATACTGACCTTCTAGTGAAACGTCCCTCAGAGCCCACGCCAAGGAGTCTGTCTGATCCCAGAATCAGGCAGACTCCATGGTGCTGCTAAGTCTGGCCCCGACACACACACACACACACACACACACACACACACAACACAAAATGCATGACACAACTAGATCACTTATCACTAGATCACTTAAATGAGCTTTAATAACAGCAAAAATCTGTAAACACACAAACCTGACTGATCATTTGCACCATTACAAGCCTGTTTTTAGTTATTTAGCCTATTTTTAGCTTATTGAGCTTGTTTTTAGCTTATTTAACCCGTTTTAGCCTGTTTTTAGCTTATTTAACCTGTTTTTAGCGTATTAACCTGTTTTTAGCTTATTTAGCCTGTTTTTAGCTTATTTTTAGCTATTTAGCCTGTTTTTAGCTTATTTTTAGCTTATTTAACCTGTTTCAGCTTATTTAGCCTATTTTCTTTAGCTTATTTAACCCATTTTAGCCTGTTTTTAGCTTATTTAACCTGTTTTTTAGCTATTAACCTGTTATTAGCTTATTTAGCCTGTTTTTAGCTTATTTTTAGCTATTTAACCTGTTTTTAGCTTACTTAGCTTATTTGTTTTAGCTTATTGAGCTTGTTTTTAGCTTATTTAAGCCATTTTGAGCATATTAACCTGTTTTTAGCTTATTTTTTAGCTTATTTGACCTGTTTTTAGCTTATTTGGCCTATTTTCTTTAGCTTATTGAACTTGTTTTTAGCTTTACGATGTGCTCACCTTGACCAGGTGAGTTATGAAATGCCTGAAAGCCTTTATTGTAAGAATGACAGCAAAACACACCTGAAGCTGCAGGTGGTTTTTGTTGCACACAGGCCTCATATGATGTGACACAGGTAAGAAGGTGAGAGGACACACCTACACATCCTTTATTTACTGTTGCTCTACCGAAACTAGACGACGCCGTGAGCTCCAGTATCGCCTGCACACGCGCGCACACACACACACGTACCTCAGGAATTCTTGCAGACAGGTGTCACAGAAGCGGTGTCCACAGGTAGACACTTGGACCGGCTCCCGCATCGCCTTGCTGCATAACGGACACTGGAACCTTCTCTTTGGCTTCTCCAGGAACTTGTAATCAAATCCCGGCATGGCTGCACGTTTCCTCGCTGTTTCTCGGCCTTCGCCGCAGGTTTCGGTAAAATATGTCTCCTTCGTCCCGGTGAACGGCGCCGTTTAAGCCGATGAGGGCTTCATGTCACGTCCCTTCCGCCACCGGTAGGTTGTGGATTTTGGAGCCGAGTCCTGCGGGTTTTTTTCCAGCAGCAGCAGATGAAGATTCCTGCGTGTCGCTTTGTCTCTGACGGTCTGTGCGGGTCTGATGCGGGTTTATTTGTCCCAGCAGCGCCTGTGGCCCGTTTCTCTCTGACAGACTGAGCACAATGCATAACCCTTCCGTCTGTTTATGTGGTGCTCCTCCTCCTCCTCCTCTTCCTCCTCCTCCATGCAGGAGGAGTCAGGAAGCTCCACTGTCACTATTCATACCACTTTATCTGCTTGATGCGTCTGGCTGCTCTGTAATGAAGTAAACATTATTAGCCTACAGCTAATAAAGTGTCGGGTAACAGCCAAGGACTAATAAATTCATCTAAAATGGTTCCTTCATCTAAAAATATGGAATATTTATAATCGCAATGATCAATAAAACTCGTGTGATAAGGGGTTTGTTGTTAAACTTCAGGTAAATAATTGGAGAATAAAACCTGACCAGTGAAAGTCAGACGCCCTCTAGTGGTGGAGCAAAAATCAAACCCTGTTTTTTCTCTTTAAGTTGTTATTATATGCAGCATTCAGTACAAGCAGACTAATATTGTGTGTAACACTAATAACAATAAAAAATAATAACAACACAAACTGGAATCTTATGTGAAAGTCTGGGAAATATGCACATTCACCAATATTTAGATCAGTTTTAACCTGATTTTATTGCCACTGGATTACATCATCATTACATCATCACACTAGAAAATAAAGGTGGCAGATACGTCTTCTGAATAATAAAATAATAATAATATAAATTATTATTTATATTATTTTATTAATATATTTTATAATAATAAAATAAATAATTTTATTAATAATATATTTTATAATAATAATATTTTATTATTATTATAAAATAATAATAAAATATCAAAACATCTTAAATAACAAATAGCTTAACTAAAATAAACCTTTACATGATCATGATAAAACGTTTGAAAGAAGTTACTAATTCTATTGCATTAGTATGGCATAAAGTCTGCCGTCAGTCAGTCATTAGTGTTATTTTTATTAGTAATTCAACACAACATTTAATTAAAATGTTATTAAAATTAGAGCAGTTAAACAGAAAAAGGCTGAATAAATCTGGTTTTCTCTATTTAAAGGCTTTATCATCTTTTACTGTAAAATCAATCAGTTTTAGAGCAAATCACACTGATTTATGCATGATTAACCACACGCTGCTTTACGTGCCATTTCAAACTAACGTAAAGCAGAATTTCATTTCACATGTCCAGAAAGCTAAAAGAAACATGAACATCAATGTAGTATAAACATCAAATCTTTAACAAAATTAAAGTAATCGTGATGACAAAATAAACATAAAATGTACTATACACAAAGTGTAAAGTTCACTTCTACAGCCTGAAGTCACCTTATACAGTAAACTCATTTTGCACATACATATGGTCTCATTGAAAACTGTACACATTACAGACTAACATCACTAAAAGTTTAACTCCATCAAGCCTTAATACTCGCTTCAGTCTAATGACACAAAACAACACGTCGTTATGTGGCTTAAATACTAAAATATGACGGCTGAGTTATAAATGTTTTGGAGATAAAATGTGACTGACGACGTGATTATCTGACCGAAGATTTACTAACTAAAGTCTGACATGATGTTCATTCTTTTCTTTTCCATTATATCATCTCATCAAGCTCATTTTGACTTTTGTCATGCTAACCCTGCATGTTAGCACATTAGCTCACCATGAAAGCTACAACCCACTTCCTGTTATCCAACTTCAGTAATATTTAGACAAACTAATTAACTTACTTGTGAAATGCTTCTGCTAAAACTGTGGAATTTTAACCTTTCTTACATTTTGTTCCATCATATCTTTCAAATACTTGAATGAAACAAACACTAGATAGAAAAGCAACGAGTCAAAGAGAATCTTTGGATGCTGATGAGTCTCTGGGAGAATATTTAGAGGAGACTTTCCTTCACCTCTGCATCACAAGCAGAGGGTTAGGGTTGGCTTTTAGGACAAAATCATCTCTGGATGGATTCCTCAAGCAAAGCTGAAACGAGCGGAAACGGAAAAAAGTAAAACAGCCGCACAACCCACAAACCAACAGACAACAATGCTAATAACTGGGCCAGTAATTAGCTAATGAGCTAATTACATTTCAGCATTTAGACATTCAGGTTCCTCTCTGAATACGTGATGTACAGTTGATGCTTTTCCTGTGTGTGAATGAATAATCTCAAATCTAAAATAATAGTACCAGCTTTGAAATTGTTGGTCAAACTCTTTTGCAAACCAAAAAACAAGAGAGAGAAGAGAGATAAAAGAGAGAAAAACCCACTCAAAGAATACTTGACTGGGGCACGAACATTGAGTTTTGGTCTAAAACTCAGTGTGATTGTATTGGTTTACCAGCAGCCTTAAAGACGTGCAGATGGAGAAAATCATTACTGATGACAGGAAGTAACCTGAATGCCTCATGCAGCCAATTATCATGTAGGTTATGTTAAAAATGCTGGAAGTCATGTTAGTTTCCACGTCTGCAGGTCTTTGGAACATTAGAACAGAAGCTCTGTTCGCTAACGTCTCTGTTATTTATTCATTCTTATTTAATCTTCTATAAATCTGGATCCTCTGTAAAATTTCTTTATCCTGAATTACTGCTTTTGGCGTACAGATAAAAACGGCTCTCAGTAAACAAGCAGAGGAGCCGACTGATGATGATGAAGGTGCAGACGGGTCAGTCTGATTCTAACGGGCTTCAGTCGCGTCATTAGCGTAAGTCAAACTTTCAGCTTCTCAGTTCTACAACGAAAACATCGTCTCAAATTCTTTCGTTCTCACACATCCCAGCATTTCATAGTGTTTGTTAACAAAAGATAAGAAGCCAAATATTACGTTTCACTGCCAGCAGAGTGTTGCCATGACAACAAGCCACTGATGTCACTGTGAATTGGTGACTCTCATCAAGCTGCACAGCCTTTGGTATCCCAGAATCCTCCTCTTTTCTTCCAAGGCGACCACGGGCCCCCTTTCCCCACGTATACACCTCCCCCTCTGCCGAGACAAAAGAGCCTTTAAGTTAACGTCCTGTCAGAGCCGCACAACCTAACCTTAACTTCACCCTAATCTGACCCTAAACTAACCTAACCCTAATCTAACTTTAACATAACATAACCCTAATCTAACCCTGTCAAAGCCGCAGATCAGCAGTAACAGCAAAGCCCAACCCTAACCCTAATCTAACCTAACCCTAACCCTAATCTAAACCTAACCCTAATCTAACCTAACCCTAACCCTAATCTAAACCTAACCCTAATCTAACCTAACCCTAACCCACAAAGAACAGGAACAGCTGCAGCTCAACCTGACGTGTTACTGTTTACTACACACACACACACACACACACACACACACACACACACACACCTGTTACCTATCTGTAAACCCATTTTGGTTAAAGGAGCATACTGGTGCATGTTTTAGCCACAGTTTCATCACTAAATATTTTTTTCCAAAGCTCAGCAGTTTCTAGATTGATTCCATTAGTTTTTATTTTATACTCCATTAAAAATCAACGTGCAGAGAAAAACTACACTGAAATAGTAAATCCCTCACAGTGAAAATTCTGCTGTGTTTTAGAGTTAATCACAAACATGAACTCTGCTGTTTCCTGTCAGTAAGAATGAGGGAGAATTAAAGGTTTATTTGTTAAAATGCTGCTGATCGTAAAACTCTGACATGGACAACAACCTTATGAATAAAAGCAAACAAAAAATCATATCATCCTTTTCAACAACAATATCACTAACAAATCTAATGCTATTGGACCGCAGACGCTCAGATGTCAGAGCTTCCTTGAATGCATCATCAAAGAAGGATTTAAATCTGTTCCTTTGCTTTATTGCCATGACTAAAAATAAAACAGAAAGAAATGCGCAGATCAGAACGTCTCGTGTTCCTCACCAGATCCAATCGCTAAGGTGAAGGCGTCTCCACAAGCAGCCATGATGATTCCCTGCAGCCCAGGAACCACGTACGGCGCTCGCCGGCTCCCACGGGAACTACCCATCTGCCCGTGCTGGTTACTGCCAAAGGTCAAACACTGACCCTTTTCTGAACACAAAAGAAACGATAACGCTTTGACTCTGAAGGTGAGAAGCGTTGTACGCTTGACAGTTATAGCAGTTAATATTGGCTGAAACATGTCAGAAATATCTCGTAGATAAATTACGGGAATATTTCACCTGTAACAGCAACAGAATGGGCTGTTCCGATGTCAACATAAAGAATGGTCTCCGTGCTGAGCGGGGCTGATTGTACAGGTGTGTAAGAATGGACTTCTTCCACCTGATGGGCGGGGCTTGGCTCCTCTCCAGCCAATATTTTATCCAGTCCAAGCTTATTAAATCTGCCAACAACAAAATTCATGTACTTATAATATTTACAGTTATTCATTTGCATACATTTAATCCAAAGTGACACATGCTGAATTTTGGGAGGAAACACGCACGCACACGCGCACACACCACACACACACACACACACACACACACACACACACACACACACACACACACAGGGAAAGGTCCGGGGTGGATTTGAACTCAGTACCATCTCAAATGTTGCTGAATCTATAACAGGAAATGAAACTTAATGATTAGAAGATAAGATCTTTTTAAAGGCAAATTTAATCACCACTTCAGTGATTTTTGAGTCATTGGTAGATATTCATACATGTATTTTCACCCCCCCCCCCCCNCCCCCCCCCCCCCCCCATACTGTACATGATGCCATTATTTTAAAGAGATAATAAAGTGCAAATCATAGAAATATTACAGATTTTTCTTGCTGTAAAATTAATCTGCTGCACAGATTTAGAAAAATCTTCTACATCATCAGGATAAAATAATAATAATAATAATAATAATAATGAATAAAATCAATCTTGTTGAGTTTTATGGGTTAGCAGGCAGCTGAACACGTATGTTTCTGTAAAAATAAAAAAGCATCTTCACATCCTGCCGAAAGCTTTCAGAGCAGCAGATTCATGAGGACAGGAAGTTAACATCGTCTGACGCCTCAGTGAAATGAGGTCCAACCAGCTGCATTTCTGATGCGAAGGATGGCGGAGTACACATGATGTAACGTGTGGTAAAACATGCTACCTGTTGCTGCCACATGCCAGGATGCTGCACTTTGTGCTGATGATCATGGAGCAGTCGACCCCACAAACGCCCCGCCCTGCCTCAAAGCCCACAGGTACGCTCACCTGCTGAGGAGAGTTGTGTGTGACCTCAGTGCCGAGCCCGAGGCGACCTTTCAGACAAAAAGACCAGAGAGAACGAAGAGAACGGAGAGAACAGAAAGAACAGAAAGAACGGAGAGAACAGAGAGAACAGAAAGAATGGAGAGAACAGAGAGAACAGAAAGAACAGAGAGAACGGAGAGAACAGAGAGAACAGAAAGAACGGAGAGAACAGAGAGAATGGAGAGAACAGAGAGAACAGAAAGAACAGAGAGAACAGAAAGAACGGAGAGAACAGAGAGAACAGAGAGAATGGAGAGAACAGAGAGAACAGAAAGAACAGAGAGAACAGAAAGAACGGAGAGAACAGAGAGAACAGAGAACAGAAAGAACAGAGAGAACAGAGAACAGAGAGAACAGAAAGAATGGAGAGAACAGAGAACAGAAAGAACGGAGAGAACAGAGAGAACAGAAAGAACGGAGAGAACAGAAAGAACGGAGAGAACAGAGAGAACAGAAAGAACGGAGAGAACAGAGAGAACAGAAAGAACAGAGAACGGAGAGAACAGAGAGAACAGAAAGAACAGAGAACGGAGAGAACAGAGAGAACAGAAAGAACGGAGAGAACAGAGAACAGAGAGAACGGAGAGAACAGAGAGAACAGAAAGAACAGAGAACGGAGAGAACAGAGAGAACAGAAAGAACAGAGAACGGAGAGAACAGAGAGAACAGAAAGAACGGAGAGAACAGAAAGAACAGAGAGAACGGAGAGAACAGAGAGAACAGAAAGAACGGAGAGAACAGAAAGAACGGAGAGAACAGAGAACAGAGAACAGAGAGAACAGAAAGAATGGAGAGAACAGAGAGAATGGAGAGAACAGAGAGAACAGAAAGAACAGAAAGAACAGAGAGAACAGAAAGAACGGAGAGAACAGAGAACGGAGAGAACAGAAAGAACGGAGAGAACAGAGAACAGAAAGAACAGAGAACAGAAAGAACAGAGAGAACAGAGAACAGAGAGAACAGAAAGAATGGAGAGAACAGAGAACAGAGAGAACAGAAAGAATGGAGAGAACAGAGAACAGAAAGAACAGAGAGAACAGAAAGAACGGAGAGAACAGAGAGAACAGAAAGAACGGAGAGAACAGAGAGAACAGAGAACGAGAGAACAGAGAGAACAGAAGGAATGGAGAGAACAGAGAGAACAGAAAAAAACAGAGAACAAAAAACAGGAAGAACAGAAACCTGAATCACGCTGAAGCTTCTGTCATAAACTGATAACCTGCAAACAAACAGCAAAAAAGAGAAGAAGAAGAAGAAGAAGATAAACTGGATTATCGTACCGTTGTCTCCTCGTCCCCATGAGAATACTTCCCTCTCATTGGTCACAGCGAGAACGTGGGAGGCGCCACATGACACCTGAACCAGCTCGTAACCGAGGAGCGCCTCCACGATCTTTGGCTGGAAACGAAAACGCAGCCAGTTTCCTGTTTTAGGATTACGACGTCCAACAGAAATAAAACTGCATCTATCTTAAAAATACAACATTCATACAATAGTTTTTATCAAAAATCTTCAAGGAATGAAAAGCATAAAAAACAAAGAATGAACCATTATTCCACAGTGTTTGTGTATCTGATCGTACTTTAAGGCTTTTTTGTGTAATTTAAGGCAAAGTGATTTTTAGTGAGAACTTTTAAACTGAAAACTCGTTTTACACGTATGGAAGCTAAAATACAAGCAAACAGGGGAAATATTTTGGAGGCCACGAGGATGAATTATAGGAAACTGTATTAGATGAACATGGATGTCTAATGGTTTGAACTGCGTATGTAAATACACAACTCTTTATTTCTAAAGAAATATAAATGGTAGAAATATATATTTCTAACTTTCCACAGCAGCATAAACATACCTGTGTTACATCATTAAAGTTACCGTGTCCCAGACACCCGTTACTCCCACTTCCAAACGTCATGATAATGCCTCTGTCTGCAAATTCAAAAAAGAGATTAGACTGACTTTAGTTTTCATGTATGTATTTATATTTTTAATAGATTCCATATTTAATTCATAGGAAACACTAATCTGCTTCACTGCAGTGGAAAGTGACGAAAGAGATGAAACTCAGCCGAGAGAAAGGCTCTTTAATCCGTGTTATCGGCTTTGCAATGAGGACGGACGTCAGATTCTAGACGTGAGATTCTAGGCGTCAGATTCTAGGCATGAGATTCTAGACGACAGATTCTAGACGACAGATTCTAGGCGTCAGATTCTAGGCGTCAGATTCTAGACGTCAGATTCTAGACGACAGATTCTAGGCGTCAGATTCTAGGCGTCAGATTCTAGACTTCAGATTCTAGGCGTCAGATTCTAGACGTCAGATTCTAGATGCAGCGTGACTGACAGCCAAATTGACAGGAAGCGTGAAGAAGATTACAAATATGAACTCTATGATCAAATGTCCGGTAACGTAACCGTTAATTACATCATGGATTCAGCGTTTCATGTTAATGTGCTGTAAGGCATGATGACAGCATGACATCCTGCCCGGCGGGAAACGAGTCACCAACCTGTCATGCACGTGGTGAACAAGTCGCCACAGGACACAGACTTGATCGTGACCCCAGATTGACCCTCCAGGAAGCGTGAAATGAAGTGAGGCTGCATCTGATCCACCGAACCAGGCAGAGAGTCAGCAGAAGCTACTGACGGAGCCTGGAACAGATTATTATTATTAACATTACTATTAGTTTAAACGGTTATTATTATTATTATTAACATGAACAGATTATTATTATTATTAACATTACTATTAGTTTAAACGGTTATTATTATTATTATTAACATCAACAGATTATTATTATTATTAACATTACTATTAGTTTAAACGGTTATTATTAACATTATTAGCATTAGTATTAGTATGGTTATTATTATTATTATTATTATTATTATTACAGTCTGTGCTGCACAGGGAGATAACCAAATATAAGAATGTAATTTCTATCAAATGTTAAAGGAAAAATCTCTCAGGCTGTAATGTTCTGTGCATTTAAGCCTTTTTTTTTTTGCANAAATGTTAAAGGAAAAATCTCTCAGGCTGTAATGTTCTGTGCATTTAAGCCTTTTTTTTTTTGCATGTATGTTGTTCTGGACAGGTTTTTATTTTTGTTTTTGCATGTATGCTGTTCTGGACAGGTTTTTTTTTTTTTTTTTT
>VXCM01004864.1:0-13079 GCA_014773175.1 Lucifuga dentata
TGAAATTTTGAGGCAAATCCAAATCTTTATTTGAGCCACCTTCATTTCATTTTCTGAAACGCATATAAAACGCCAGAGCCGGAGCTTTTTCTCATATAATATTGTGCAAAATGCTAAAATGCTATTGCATTCTCCAACACTGAATTTCTATCCCGTCATTATCTTGGCAATGGTTCCGCATTTGCAGTCACCGTCTGCCGCATTCAAAATGTGAATCCAGCATTTAAGGCTTCAAAACGCCAAAATGTCCGTTTGCAGTCAACAACAACACTTGAAATCACAGTGGGGTTCGTTCCAATATCAAATTTACAATGCAGTACATATCCTCTCAAGGTCTGCACTGTTTTACCATAAAAACTACATGCAAGCATTTTCTACAATGCAAACTGTATAGGCATATTTNCACACACACACACACACACCAATTTTATGCTAGCTAACTGAATTAAAATAAATTCCGAGTTGCATGCTAATATTAGCTTGCTGGACACAGTTTGTCAGACTTATGATATGTCATTAGCTCTAGATTCAAATGCTCAGTCTACACACAAAAACACAGGATCTCAGTTCACCAATATTACAACGTTAACTGCAGTCGTTTTTTCTATCACTGCTACACAAGTCCCCTTTCACATAACAGTACCAATTCAATAGAAAGCAGAGGATATAACTGTAATGAAAACCAACTTTTATAAACTCTGAAGCAGGCTTACCTTTCAGAAGGAATTACAGCCCTCCAATGTGATGTAACGCTGCTCCGCTCCTTACCACCTTAAGTCACAAACGCGGACAAAATGGCGCTTGGCAAAACTTCAGTGAAGAAATTGCGCTATCTAGCTCACGTGACCAGGAGTTAGCCAATGAGAGCAAACCGTCCTGCTTTGCCATTGGATGAGCTTTAACAGTCATCTCATTTTAAAATTTGAAAGAAGACGACGTTTCTTACTAGGACATGTGAAGTAGAAAAGGTGCTATAAAGCATTTTTGTCACAGATTAAAAATGCTTTTAGTTCAGCTCTTAAATATCACACTTAATTAAATTATTCTATAAGTATTAGCCAAACAGTCCAATAATTTTTGTGTGAATTTTTTTGTCTAAATCTGCTGAAACTTTATATCAAGTGAGAATCAAATTTAAGTCAATAAATTAAGATTAGGTGTCTCCAACAGATTTCCAATTTATTTGAGTAATGCAGAAAATAAGTTCTGTAAAAACAAATATGTGCACCCACACATTAATGTACTCCCCACAAAAAAACTTTATAAATAATTCAGAAAGTTATGGGTTGTAAAATCAAATGTATTAATCTATTAAACATAATACGGTTTTTTTCTGTATATTTTTTTTTATTTGACAGAAACATTATTTTAACATTTTAGTACTGTAAATTTAAAGCATTTTTCTTGTTTTATGTGTTACTACGTGCCACTGTAAAAAAAATTACAGTCATCTGTGATTTCTACTGATAAATACTATTATTTTAACACATATTTATTGTAAAATTAATGGTTTTGTTTTGTTTAATAATTTATCATTTATTACTGTAAATTAAAAGGTGCTTTACTGTTTTTCATTTTACAGTTTTTAACTGTTGCAGTTTTACATAGTTTTACCATTAATTCACAGACTGTTTTTTACAGTGACTCATTTGCATTAATCAGAGCAGTTAAAATGTATTATTTGCATTTTGTAAAAGATTAGAATTTTTGTTAGCATTGGTTTGTCTGCCATGAGTGGGCCTCCACAGGAACTCAGCCCATGAATTTTAGCTTAGCATTGGGCTAACTGAGCCACACAGGCCCACAGCAGAGCCACAGGTGTGTATGGGAAAGGACTGGCACAAACACACACATAGGGAGAGGGGGAGGGACGNGGGGGGGGGGGAGAGAGAGAGAGAGGTGAACCCTTCTCCTGTGGATCTGCTGTTAATTTGACCAATTTGATTCAGTTGGCCAGGGCTGGAGATGGTGTGATTAAATCTACCCAGGTCACCAACGGGGGTGAAAGCAATTACTTTACAAAAAAATAGAGTGACGGGGAAGGAGAAGGGACACTCTGCTTTTCTTCCCTCCCTTCATCCCTCCCTCTGCCAGGCCAGACAGCAGACACACTCTCTCTGCTCCACAGCCTCCTCTTTCTGTTTTTTTTTTTTTTTTNTTTTTTTTTTTTTTTATATCGCTGTAAATGATCGGTGGCCGTCGTTAAAGTGAGTGGGTCACTAAGGGCCAGTTTATCAAGGTCAGGGTGGAGGGTGGAACTGAAAGGAGGCTTAGACCGCAGACTCCACACACACACAGACACACTGCTGCAATCTTAAAGTGATCCTCTAGATACTCTTTTTGTCCTCTGCCACACTCATTTTGCAACCCCCATTACTTTTATTTCTCCCTCTTCCTTCAGCCTGCACTTTATCATGGCTAGATCTGCTTTGACCGCAGGCTAATTTTTTTTAGGATCTTTGCTCCAATCGTAAACTCTCTGATGATCATTGCTTTACCTGATAATCATCCATTTTGTTTTCTTTCAGCTGGCAGGTTTTCTTTGGCATTAAACGACTCTCCTGATCTGATATGTGATTTTAAGTCGACAGCTGGATTTAATTGAAGGGCTTAAATGGCTTTCATATAACGATGATGTTCCCTATTTCATCGCAGTTTTATGCAGATGCACACATTACTTTAATGGTCTGCGTTTACCGGAGAGGGAAGAAAGGATGGATGGAGAGAGAGAGAGAGAGAGAGAGAGAGAGAGAGAGAAAGAGAGAAGAGGTCTCTCCCCCTCTCTCCCCTCTTTAAACTCACACAGCCAAGCCAGATGGCTGTCTTTTCTTGCATGAGATTAGAAGATGTTTCTGATTCACGGTGTCGCTTTCTGGGTAAATTAATATTTCAGGCTAAACTATTTTCTGTTTTGCTGGAGCGCCGGGGTTGTGCACACGCCTTTGATCAAAGCTCCTCCTCCCTCTTTGAGGAGGAAGGACAGATCTTGCCAACAGATTTCAGGTAAAGCACGGGGAAGCAGGCGCCGCATTGTGAGGACCGTTGAGCAATTCCCAGAAAGCCATTGATGTTAATTGACTGCTCAGGAAGCAAAATAAAGCGTAATGAGTGATTATTAAGGTGCTGAGAATAAAACAGGCGCCCGCTATAATTGCATCTGCGATAAAGAGACATTGATTAACAAAAAGAACAATGGTGTAAAAAATGAGTTGCATAATGTGGCGCCGCTCATAAGTTCATTACTCTGCACTGGAGAGCTCAGGTACACTGGAAGCTTTGCTCTCTCTTTCTTTTCCCTCTCTCACCAAAGGGCAGAAATGCTAATAAACATGGTAATTATCATTTTCCATCCATAAATTAGCATCTGATGGTTAAATAGTGGAGATTTCAGAAGTGGGTGGCACTCGTCCAGCTCAGCCACACATCTTTTGTGAAAGGATTTAGCCCCACGGCGATTTTGTGTCACACGTGGATCTCCCTAAGCAAACCTGGAGGTGATCGGCCTCGTCCCGAACGATCGAGCCTGCAAGCGAGCGGCGCCGTGCAGTGCATTAACCTCTGTGGCACTGATGAATGCACGCATGCTAATGTGTTGCTCCATGTAATGAATGGTGATGTACTGACCTTTGGTGGTGTTGTTGTTATTGTTGTGGTGGTGGTGGTGGTGGCGTGATGGGTTGTGTGTCTACATTTGTGAAAAAGAGGGGGAGAAGAGTCTGTGTGTGTGTGTGTGTGTGTGTGTGTGTGTCCAGTCTGGGCTGCGATTCATCACGTCCCACACCAAGATAATGATCAAATTGTCTCTACCTGTCACTGACTCGCTCACATCCATTTCTCTCTCTCTCTCTCTCTGCCATCCATTTTTTCTCCTTCTCTTTCCTTCTTCCCTCTCTTTTCCCACTTAACCTGCTCCCAATCGCCATCTTCCCTTCTTTCTTCTCTTTCTTTCATCTTTTCTGTGCCACTCAAACATCTTTTTCACTCGTATTATTATCGTAAACTCTCTTTATCCTTCTTCCTCTTTCTCCTCATATTTCTCCCCGTCCTCCTCTCTCTTTCCCGCCCCTTAGGTGGAACACCCTTGGCCTGCAGGGGGCATTGCTGAGCCATTTTGTGGAGCCAGTGTACCTGCACAGTGTGACGGTGGGCAGCCTTCGCCACACGGGCCACCTGGGTCGAGTTCTGAACCAGCGGCCGGAGCGTCTGGGACCTTTACCTGCCACCTACAGACGCAACCAGCCCCTGCTAAGCGGTACAATTTTACATTTATTGAGTCAATTTAACTGCTTTATCTTAAATTTATAAGGCAAAAGGCCACATGATTAAAATCAGTGACATTTAGCTTTTGCTAAAAGGTCAGTCATCAAACTTTGATATACTGCTGGTCATATAGTGGTAATGTAAACCCCGAAGTGAAGGAATTACTTTGGAATATGGATGACTTTGAAATCTGTTTTTCAGTTTTTGGCTTTTTTTCCCCTCATCACTTTATACCAATTTTGCAAAAAAAAAAAAAAACAACNAAAAAAAAAAAAAAACAACTACAGATTATGGAGGCGTTCTTATGTGTTTCCTGGTTGCATTGCAGAGCTAAAGCTTGGTTATAGGACTGACTACATAATGAAAATAAAGTACTCTTCCTCAGTAATAACACCAGTGTGTGTGGTGGTTTGATGTGGCCTCACAGCAAGAAGGTCCTGGGTTCAAATCCGACTGGGACTTTTCTGTTGGGAGTTTGTACATCCTTCTGTTTCCTCCCATAGTTCAAAGACATATACAGATGAAGTGAACTGGCAACTCTGAACTGTACATCAGTGAGATTCAGCTTGTTTCTGTGTGAGTCATGTGACAGACTGGAGACTATCCAGCGTGGATATGATCCAGACAGGTTCAATCCCCTGCAAACCTGCACAAGATGAAGCGGGTATAGAGGCTAGATGGATGGATGGATGGATGGATGAGTGGATGGATGCCTAGGTTCAAGCCCTCTGCAAACCTGAACAGGATAAAGCAGGGATGGATGGATGGATGGATGGATGGATGGATGGATGGATGGATGATGCCTAGGTTCTGTGCAAACCTGCACAGGATAAAGCAGGTATGGATGGATGGATGAGTGAATGGATGGATGGATGGATGGATGGATGGATGGATGGATGGATGGATTTTGTAGCCCTACACTACAGATACAGTATAACGTACAGATACCCAACAAAAATACTTAATATACATACTAAGATATTTTTACTTCACTAGTTTACACCATTGGTGTGTCTCAATTAAGAATTCACAAAATGAGGGATTTGCATGGTGTGGTTGATTAATTCACCTGCTTCACTCCTTTTATCGACTCCATTTGGTTGAGAAGAAGAGAGTTTTTAATCTACCTTTCATTTACAGCAGCTAAACAGCTGAAACTGATTTCTGTTCTCAGTCTGCCTGTAAACTGTGACATACTGTACTTTTGCTAAATAAAAGCAACAGCTTTTCCTTTTGACAGAGCCGCCCTGGATAGACTTCTTTGTCCATATGCGCGAATATGCGAAAATCTATTTTCTTAGATTTGTTTGAGACGACTCCAAAACTCGATGAATCACAACAGATCACTTATTTACTGCGATATACTCGCACACACACACAGACACACACTCACATACGCCCACACACGTTCAACAAATTCCAGTCCCCTCATTTCTCCGCAGATTCACTCTGCCAACCAGACAAGCGACAGCTTAGAACTCGTCTGGCGTGTTTGCTTCCAGGGCTCCACCGAGACCCCAGGCTTTCGTTTGTAGTGAAGACGAATGCTGGAACAGGATCTAAATGACACCCAACTTGTAGAACTGCATCAGCCATCAGTTCAGATGTAGGGCAGACGCCGAGGCGACGCAGCGGAGATGTAGGGCACGTTTGTTGCCAGGGATCATTGATAAGAACAAAGCTGGTGACAATCACGTACAAAGAAAGACTTCAACAAAAACCAGATTCTGTTATATCATCTCAACTGCATGGAGCGGATAAATGCAAAGACGTCGCATTCATCACATCTGCATAACTGCACACATTTTTTTTTTTTTTTACTTCTCAACTTGCTGCCATTATAGCTCCATATTCTTTGACACGCTTGAAGGGCATATGAGCTCTTTGCAGACATGAGTTGGGGGTACTGCTCCGGGTAATTGGGCACCATGAGGATGCATATTTTGTGAGGCCTATCTTCATCAAGATTGATAATTGTGCTGAATTGTCCTCTGGTGAAGATGGCTGGAATAAATTTATCATGGAATGCCCGAGCACAACCTCAGCGAGCATCGTGGGACGCGTTTGTCATGATTTGTTCAGTGGCTCTTTGAATGGAGTCGTTTCGCTTGACTTTAATTGAGATTTTGGCTGCTTTCGAGTCAAATGAAGTAGATGTTACAGGCTGTAGTTAATATTTTCAGACTTGGTGGTCAGGTACGATCACTTGATTCATCATTTATACTTAATAGCAACAGTTCTTTGTTCACTTAGCCTACAATAAGCTTCATATTAAGTACAGTTTGTTTAATGACCGTAGAGAGAGAGAAAGTCTTCCCCTTTTCAATGTTGTGGCTGATCCATACCTTGAGGTATCCTTTCCCTCCTCCATCTCCCACAAACACTCTATCCCTCCCTTCCAACATGCCTCACAATGTGTGCGTGTGTGCACGTGTCCAAAACTGCCAGGTCTTCGCACCTGCCCGACTTTGAGCAGCGATGGTCTATTGGAGGCTGGAAGGTGAAGGAAGGGGAGCAGGGGGAGGGGAAGTGATGGGCAGACAGCAGAGATGGCCCCACGCCAAATCAATGTAATCACAGCCCTTATCAGACAGCCATTCAGTGTGAAGGAAGCGAGGAAAGAAGACGAAAAAAGAATAAAGAAAAGAGAGAGTTTCGCTTGTATTCAGATGTCCGTGTGTGTGTGTGTGTGTGTGTGTGTGTTCCACCCTCTTTCCTCTTGTCTCCTTCGTCCTTTCATTGGCTCTGATGAGCTATTGTGCGTCTACCGTCCCGTTCGGGGTTATTTAAAAGAACACCCCTAGAGGAAATTCCTGGAGATCGCAGGGTTTCTCTCTTATCACATGCAGCCAAAGCAGCTCTGAACCCAGAGGGCCAAACACATTGATGGACTGACTTGTCCTTCACTCTCACTCTGCCGTTCTCTTCTGCCTCAGCCTGAGCCGGAACTCTGGCAGACCTTTGTTATGTTTTTGGATTAAAAAAAAAAAATGAGAACAAGAGGAAGTAAATACAGGTCAGAAATTAGAGCAAAACCTATTGGATATTGCTGGCGGTAAGCAGAAAATGAGCTGCAGGGGGAGGGAATCGTTAATTTTCTACACCCACAATATACCAACCATTTGAGGGATTTAAACCAGTACCCTTTTGGTCAGATTCCCATTCCTTTTTTCTTTTTTTTTCCACAGTTTTTATTTGGGTAAATGACATATAATATACATACAACCCACAGTTAGTTTCATTCTTCCCCAACTCCCTCCTAGCCCACCCAGCCCAATCCCCTGCACCCTGAATAAACAAGTCACACACACAAAAATATCTATATCCACACACACACACACACAAAAATAATTATATATATATGTGTGTGTGTGTGTGTGTGTGTGTGTGTGTGTGTGTGTAAATAGTAAGACAAAAGTAANTGTGTGTGTGTGTGTGTGTGTGTGTGTGTGTGTGTGTAAATAGTAAGACAAAAGTAAATAAAAAAATAAATAAAGGCCAGCATTTCATCACCATATTTTCTCAAAATCTCATCATACAGATCCAGCACACATATCATAGCTTATACTGAGTGAAAAATACCTTAAGTAAGAAAGCACAAAAAATAACCTTAGACGTCTCATGATAATAAATCCTGAAGACAAGTCCCACCTATCTGTGAAAAAACAAATAAAGTAAAATAATATAATGTAATGAACTTTACACATCGCCCCTGTTAACTTTTTCAAGATGGAGAAGGAAGAGAGACCAAAAGTCCTGAAAATAATGTCTACAATTCTTCCTCTCCAAACTCAACTTTTCCAAGGGTAAAAATTGTGACAATTGATCAATGACAGAGGTGAGCCAAATAACCAGAAACTGTACTCAAGTAAAAGTATTGTTACTTTATGATAATATTAGTGACTCAAGTATAAGTAAGAGTAGTCACCAAAATAATTACTCGAGTGAGAGTAAGAAAGTATCTATTAAAAAGATTACTTGAGTATTGAGTAACTTTGATCAAGCTTATTCTTTTGAATAATCAATAAATATAAAGTGCTGTCTGAGGAAAAAAATGCAAAGTAGCCATATGTAGCTTCTAATAGAATCCAAATTATATCATATAAAGAAACAGTAGACAGTAATAAATCAAATATTTACCACATAACAAATCATGACAATTCTGGCCCCAAGACAGTTAGCTAGATTAGCTTCAGGAAAACTTGAGTTAGCATTAGCAGCAGCAGCTAGTTAAGACAGTTAGCTAGGTTAGCTTCATGAATTTACTCAGAATAGAACAGGAAAACTTGAGTTAGCATTAGCAGCAGCAGCTAGTTAAGATGGTTAGCTAGGTTAGCTTCATGAATTTACTCACAATAGAACAGGAACACTTGAGTTAGCATTAGCAGCAGCAACTAGTTAAGTAGCTAACATTGCAGCTTACCGCCACGTTTCCTCAAGTTCCATGTTGATTCTTAGAAGCTGAAATGTCACATTTAGACAAAGGTGCAACGCGTTATGTAGCTGCTGGTTTTGGTAGATTGAAAAGAAAATACCGTTTTAATGTGTGGCAAGGATGTGCCTCTTCTAAACCTCCTGCTGTTGATTCCACCATGACTGTTCTGCTCTGGGTGAAACCATGGAAATGGAGGGTGGGGGCGTGGCTACTTGGAGCTGAAGCAGACTGTATGTCTGACAATGAGAGAAAAACTGAACGTGCTGAATTCAATCGGGTGAAATCAAAAGTAACGCAGAGTGCAAACAAATGTAAAACTATATTTTTTCTTCATAAATATACTCAAGTATGAGTTAAAAGTATCCTGCAATATAACTACTCAGTAAAATACAATTTTGTGGAAAAAAATTACTTAAGTACCGTAAATGTAACAGTAAATGGAACATGTTACTACCCACTTTTGATCAAGGAATAACTTAAAAGTTGGCAGATTCTTTTCTTTCCAAAATACTGTTTGCATTTCTTTGCAAAATATGTAATCAGAATTATTATTCTCCATTTTCTTTTGACTAGAGAAAGATCAGGCATGGCATTTAATAAATATAGACATGGTTGATATTAAACTCAGTCTCTAACAATGATTTTGCGAATTCATGTACAGAGTTCCAGCAGAGTCTCATTTCTCATCTCTAAGTTGTTGCCCTTCAACCGATATTAACAAACCCAACTTTCTCATGCCTGTTGCTTCTCTGATCCTCCACCATCATGAGGAATACTTTAGAAAGAGACACAAGACATGCCAGATGTGTACTATAATTACACGGATTGTATTGGGATGGCATTAAGCCGCAGGTATGGCCGTGCAGTCATGAATTTCATATCCAAAGCCCCTGATTGAGCCTCTTTCATGTCTGCTGAACATTTCCCACAAGAGAGAAATTGATCAAGTCTTCAATGAGGGAAAAATCAAATTGGCTATTACAGAAACAGAGGAGTCAAGTCCATTGAAGGGATCAAATGAGGCATGAATGGAGGGAGAGAAAGGGAAAAGGTAGGATGGATAGGAGGGTCTTTTGTTCAGAGAGATGCGTCTGAATGAGAGAGAGAGAGAAGATGAGTAATAAGAGGCTCGGAGGTTGTTACTGTGGCAGGCGATTCATTCCAGCGCAGAGGAGCCGCAGAAAGAAGAGCTGAGATTGGTGAATGGAAGAGCGAAGACGGGGAAAGGGGAGATGATATTGTCGTATTATTATGCATCGCACATTGTGGGATAACAAGCTGTCTGTCAGAAGGCGAGATCAGAGGCAACTGTTGTTCAACCGCCTTACACAATCTGCGATTTCTATAAATGCGTCTTCAACATGACGTGATAAATAACGGTTAAAAGTCAAAGTGGAATTGAAGACAGCAGTTCCTTTTACAGAGTTCTGCAGAATCAGAGTGGATGTAGAGAGTACTGTCACATTTTGCAAACCTTGATACATGTGAAGTACATTTCTGGCAGTATAAGTATTTCTTTTATTATATGATTTTCAGAAGGAATCTGAAGGAGATTTGTGCAGCAATAAAAAAAAAGTACACACATTTAGGACACACACATTAAGGCACCGTAAAGCTTAGTACACTAACACCTTACGTGAGCCTCACACAGTAGCTTAGCTTCATCAGTGTTTATGAGGAACACTGAAGGTCATTTGTTAACAAAGTAACAGAAACTTTTCACAGACATATTTAGTCCTTTTTCTTTGTCGTATCTGTGGAGATTTTTGTATTTGTACTGTATTAAACTTTTCCTTTCTCACACAGCTCATAACTCCATCCAGGCCTAACAGTCCCATGTTTCTGCTTTTTTTGCTTTTTTTTTTTTTTTTTTTTTTGTGACTCCTGTCCAAACATATACTTAGTCAGATTTGGATTTGGATTTGGATCTGTATTTGGATCTGACTGCACCTGTTGACCTGTTGATAGTCCATGATCGGGTACATAATACCTGAATTTTTTCATTAATGGTGTCTTACTTGTCACACATTACACAAAGTTAAAATGTGTGTGTGTGGGGGGGGGAGGATTTCTTGTATCCACNACTTGTCACACATTACACAAAGTTAAAATGTGTGTGTGTGGGGGGGGGAGGATTTCTTGTATCCACATCTCAATTCAGATCTGCCCATTCTTTGTTTTAATTCCCATCTTTCAGCAAAATTTCATCAAAAATCCATCCGTTACATTTGGAGTTTTCCGCACCCGCCTCCACCAGCCCAGTTCTAATAGGTTTCATTTTTGTTGACGTGGTGTTTTATGTCATTCATCATTTTCCTCTGAGTCAGGCTGTATAGGCAGATGTTTTTGGGTTAAACGTTGCTGGATTTTTATGCTGCAAAGCCTCTCACAGACCTCCATAAAAATATCTACAGCAGCTTTTCAGGGCCGTTGTTTCCCTGAGCCTGGCCTTGCTGTCAACGCCTTTTCCCCAAAAAACCAAAACCTCTGCAGCACCTGTGCACAATGTAGACAGCGCCCGACGTGACCGCCACTCACCTCCGCCTTCCTCTGGCCCTCTTTCCCTTTCCTCCACTGCTCTCTTAGCGTGCTTAGCTAGCGAGGCTAATTATTTCTGAGAGAAAAGGCAGGAAGGAGAAACAGACAGAGAAGCCAGTGTAGAGGCGGACTGGAGATAATATTTACAGTGTGCAGAGCTGGCAGCCATAAAACATGTTACTGCTGCAACGTAAGAGCAGACAAGCAGGAACATGCTCTCTCTCTCTCTCTCTCTCTCCCTCTCTCTCTCTCCCCCTCCCTCCCTCCTTCTTTCTCTCTCCCTCCTCTTTTTCTATCCCTCTCTGCCCCTCCCTCCTTCTCTNCCCCTCTCTCTCTCCCCCTCCATCCATCCTTTTCTCTCCCTCTCTCTCTTTCTGTCTCTCCCTCTCTCTTTTTCCCTCTCTCCCTCTCTCTCCTCTCCCTCTCTTTCCCCTTCCTTCTCTCCCTCTCTCGTTCTCTTTCTCACTCCCCTCTCCCTCTCTCTCTCTCCCTCTCTCTAGCTCGCTCCCTCTCTCTCCCCCTCTCTCTTTCTCCCTCTCTCTCTCTTTCTCCCTCTTTCCCTCTCTCCCCCTCTCTCTCTCTTGTTGCTTTTTGCAGCGCTGCAGAACGTGATGTCAGTCCTGCTTTTGCCTGATGAGAGTGATGGAGGGGTGAGGAAAGGTTAAATGAAGTGAGAAAACAGAAGTTTAAAGGAAAAAAAAAACACTTCCACAGTCGATGTTTTTGCCTCACAAGCGCATTACTGGACATATTTGAAACATTTTTATTTCCCACACATGATCCAGCAGAAGTCACTGTGTTTTTTTGTTTTCCTGTAGGGCTGAGCAGCAGCGAGTATCAGCAGTCAGGGAAGGCGTCCTGCGTCAGCGTCAACTGGACTCTGGGTGACATGCAGTTAGAGGTGGTCAACACCGCCACGGGACGAAGACGGGACTCAGGGACGCCCTCACGTCTCTGCAAGCACTCCCTCTTCACCCGCTGGAACAGACTTTACCGCAAGGTGAGGACAAAGGACAGGAAAGTTCCGGCAGGACGGGCCTGATTGAATTTATCAATGAGGGAAGAGAAGAAATATGAAGTTTTAAGTCTCAGCAGCTCAAAATCCCAAAGATCATCGTTCATGTTGTTACTGAAAAGTCGTCTCACTGATCGTCCACGTTGTCAGGTTGTACAGGCACATGCTTGCTGGAAAAATAATGATTTGCAATTGAAAATACATATGCAGAGTTGGATTGGGATCATAATTTTTACTGGGAATTTAAAGGACCATACCACCCATTTTGCATGTTTGAGTATATTCAATTTTCATTCATGTTATGTTCCTGACAATCATTTCTCAAAAGGATAAAACCGTATTTCAGATTTCCTGATATTTTGCAAAATCTCTTAATCTTTCAAAATCAAATATTTAAGTGATACACCCACCTTAAAAATCGATATTTCGCCTGCTAATAGTTCCACAAAATTATGATGTCACGGTTGTTAAGTTTTTTTGATAAATGCAGGTCTTCTTTTGGGACTATATTCCCCAGTGGAGACATACACTCACTCCACGCTTTTTATTGCACNAGGTCTTCTTTTGGGACTATATTCCCCAGTGGAGACATACACTCACTCCACGCTTTTTATTGCACTGAAACGCTAAAATTATGAAACTTCTAAAAAAAAAAACACCTGAATACACAGAGTTCACAGTGATGGATTACCTATCCCAAGAACGTTTCAAGTACCAATAAGTTGATTTTAATAGTGACCAGAATGAACTGAAACCAATGGCAGTCTGGAAGGTAGGAAAAACATTTTTAATTCACCGTTCCAGTAGTATGCTTTGGGAAATGATTGTCAG
>VXCM01004864.1:13177-25149 GCA_014773175.1 Lucifuga dentata
GGGGGGGGGGACATGGAGCTACTAGAAGATAATGTATGTCTCTACCAGGGTACCAGGGAATATAGTCCCAGGAGAAGACGGCTTTTACCAAGAGCTTAACATGGCCATCCCTGTTACAATCATGCATAAGTGTTAGAAGCCAAAACATTGAATTTTAAGGTGGATGTACATCACCTGAACATTTGATTTTTAAAGATTATGGGATTTGAAAAAATAACAGAAAACTAAAATACGGCTTTATGTTTTGGAAATTGGTAGCCACTAACGTAACATATATGCGGGCTACATATATTTGACTCAAATATGCACAATCACCAGCATGGTCCTTTAAATATGAAGCAGCACATTAACATAGCAAACTTCATTGGCTTTTACCTGTGACACACCTGACAACAACGCTGCCTTAACAGGATACCGGTGCTCTGATTACTGTAAGAGAAGCTTTATGAATGAGCTTCAATTATCACAGCTCTCAGATGCCAACATCCACTCGGTCAAAAATATATACATATATCTATAAAGAAATGCATAAAACACTCATACTGGCTCATATACAGCCTGGCTGCAGGTTAACGCTCTGTGGAGAAAAACGTGGGACCTTTTCCCTCCCATGCATAAATTTGTCGGCCCGGTAACAGCTGCTGTCTATGCAGCTTATCAAAAACTGGCAGCTCGGATCTTTAACGGCAGCAACACAGACCCGCCGCACTTTCATTTTCATTCTGAAACTTTATGTAACAGGCACTGCCTGCATCGCCAAATGGCAGCCGTTAAAGCATAATGACTATGAAACCATAATTATTTGGAGAAGTACTCGAGGAGGCCCCCACCCTAAGTGTTCCCTGCGCGCCGTATAGAAAGGCCACGCAAGAGCAGTCACACTAATCTACAAAAGAAACTTTTGCTCTCTCGCTCTCTTTCCCTCCCTCTCTCTCTCTCTCTCTCTCTCCACTTGTCTCTCCGATCTTCATTGTTTCCCCCTCGTGACAATAGGAATGCACAAAAAGCACAGAGAATGTTCAATTGCTTGTGAAATTTAAATGGGGAGATTACACAGCTGTTGAAGACCCCCCTCCTCACCCACCTCCCAACCCCACCCAAATGCATTTGTGCCGGCTCATTCGTTTTGTTTTGCTCGCTCTTCTTCTTCTCCCCCCATCTCACTTGCGAAACCTTTACCCTCTCTCTGCCCCGGCTTTGTTTCTCTCTCTCTCTTCATCTCCTCTCTCTAACTTCCTGTCTGCGTGACTTTAATCTGCCTCTCAATTCTTCTCTTTCCCCTTCTCTCTCTCTCTCTCTCTCTCTCTCTCTCTCTCTCTCTCTCTCTCTGTCCATCTTCAGTTGGGGATCCACGCGTCCGGCTCGGCAGACCACCAGCTCATGTACTGCGAGGCCAAAATGGCAGCACGTTCCTACCAGGCAGTGAAGCAGCAGTGGTTCAGATCTCTGCAGGAAACGGGGCTTGGCACCTGGGTCAAGAAGCCGCCTGAGCAGGAACAATTCCTGCTGTCAGACTGAGGAGGGGTGTGCGTGTGTGTGTGTGGTGTGTGTGTGGTGTGTTTGTTTAATATTAAAGGACCATACCATCCATTTTACATGTTTGAGCCTAATATAGTCAATTTGCATACATGTTACGTTATTGACAATCATTTCCCAAAGGATAAAACCGTATTTCAGCTTTCCTGATATTTTGCAAAATCTCTTAATCTTTCAAAATCAAATATTCAAGTGATACACCCACCTTAAAAAATGATGTTTAGCCTGATAATAGTTACACAAAATTATAAAGACACTGTTGTTAAAATTTTTCAATAAATGCAGGTCTTCTTTTGGGAATACAGTATATTCCCCCAGTGGAGACATACATTCACTCCGCGCTTTTTATTGCTATAATTTTTAAGTATTAGTAATTTTTAAAGCTAAAATTATGTAATTTTGAAAAAATAAAAAAACCTGAATATACATCTTGTGTGCAATGATGGATTACCTATCTCAAGAACGTTTCAAGTATCAACAAGTTGATTTTAATAGCGTACCAGAATGAACTGAAACCTGTGGCAGTCTGGAAGGTAGGAAAAACATTTTTAATTCACCGTTCCTGACAATCATCATTGGAAAATTGGGAAATTGTTAGTAACATTACATGTATGAAAATTCAATATATTAGGCTCAATCATGCAACATATGTGATATGGTCCTTTAATTTTTTTTTTTTTTTTAGGGGTAAGATGCTCATTACCCACTACAGTCTGCTTTGAATTGTTACACCCTCACATCTCTATCTCTAAACTCAAGGCTACCATCAGCATGTGTGTGTGTGTGTGTGTGTGTGTGTTGTGCGTGCGCTACTCATTNAAGGCTACCATCAGCATGTGTGTGTGTGTGTGTGTGTGTGTGTTGTGCGTGCGCTACTCATTCTGGATGTGGCATCATTCACGACAATACACAAAACACAAGGGGAAGGTCAACCGGCTTGCCCTTCCTTAACGCAACACCCAGGCAAACTTTACACAACAGGAAAATGAAGACAAACACACACAGACACACACACACACACACACACACACACACGCAAGCGGCAAACAGCCCTCAGGTGTGGCTGGCTGTCAGGGAAGGCTGGCGTAACCTTGAGCAGAATGAAAGCAGCCGCTATCTTGTCATCAGCTATTTCCAGGCCCCAAGGCTCCAGCTGAGGAGCAGAGCAAGGAGAGAGAGAATGAGGGGANCCGGCCCTGTCAGGGTGACGGGTGATAGAGGAACCGGAAAAGAAGCAACGGAGAGAGAGAGAGAATGAGAAATAGGATGGGCAGAATTCAGTCTCACCTTCTCATTTTCCAGCTTTGTCCTCTTTCTCTGACTCCTGACTTCCTTCTTTCTTTTTTTTGTCTCCGTCCCTTCCTCCTTGCCCTCTACTTTCCATTTTCTCCTTCCTCCACCTCTTTCCCCCTGCCTTCTCTCTGTCACCTCTCCTCCCCTCCATCCCCTGCCTTTCAAGCACAGCAGAGTTTAACACGACGCGGCTACAGGTTAATACACCCCTTTTTTTTTCCCTTTTTCTTTTCTTTTTTTTCCCAGACGAAGAATGGAGGCGAGGTACATAAATGCAGCCATTACAGCTTGTCTAAGTAGAAGTGGAGGTGATGACTGGGGGGAAGGGAAGCAGTTTCTACCTTTTTTTTCCATCCTGTTTTTCCCCTCCTTTTCATTTTAGCTTTACTTCCTTAATACCTCTCTCTCTCTCTCTCTCTAACCTCCATGACCTCAGTTTTCTGCCTGTCGTGACCAGTTTCAGTGTATCTGAATTGAAGCCTGTTACAGGTAATAAGAGTAAGTCGTGACTCGTTAGCGAGACCCGGTCGACCCGATCGACTTGTGGTCATGACCACCTGAACAGATAATAGCAGAGGTGGCAGAAAGTTTGTAACTCAAATCACCTCCATGTGAGCATTTCAAATTAAGAATGAGCTGAATGTCCCAGCTTACTTCCACATGTTATGATATTTTCTCTGTAACATATTTCACATTTTAAACAATCAACAATCAATTCCAGTTTTTTTTTTTTTTTTTTTTTTTTGAATGCAGCTCAGTTGTTATTTCCGTAACGATCGTCTCCGTGTCATTCTCACTCCCTCTTTCTCCTCATGCATGTCTGTAAGGGATTTAGCTGAGGTGTCCAAAGCTTGGGTCAGCAAGCAGCTCCATAAAAACAGAGAGAGTGACATCTAGTGGTGATTTTTGTTGTTTTGTCTCTGATTTGTGCCCCCTCCCCCGTCCCCTCATTATTGACTGTCTATCCAAATGATCTGCAGGTATAAAGACTGAGTATTTCCATGGTGATGAGTGTGTGAGGAAGGTGAAATGTGACCTGGATTCCTTTTAAAGGGGACATATTATACAGTACATACACATTTCTATTCTTTATTTTCATTAAAGGACTATTAAAGGACCATACTGCCGATCGTGCATGTTTGAGCCCAATAAATACAACCCGCGTACATGTTACATTACTGACAACCAGTTTCCAAAACCTGTTTTTTTTTTTTTTTAAATCCCCTCATATTTCAAAATCAAATTAAATTTTCATCTGCTAACATGTGCATCCAATTGTAGAAGTGGCGGTCATTTTTAATTTCACTGTAAAAGCCATCTTCTCTTGGGACTATATTCCCTGGCGGAGGCATAGATTGTCTTCCGTGCAGCTCCACGTTTGGACCGATTAAATAAAGCACATCGTGTTCGCTGTGATGGAGTATTTATCTCATGCACATTTCCGGTCTCGACACGTTGATTTTTGATAAACCAATGGCAGTCTGGAAGGTAGGAAAAACAATTCTAAAATGTACTACTCTAGCAGTACATTTTGGAAGCAACGATATTGGGCTCAAAAATGCCAAATCGCCGGTATTGTCCTTTAAAAGAGGACGTATTATACAGATTTCTATGTTCCTATTTCCATCCCTCTATTCTGAACTCTTGCTGCAGCACCACTGTGCACACTAAGGGAAAACAAACTGGTTTAGGGCTGTCTGTCTGAGGCCCTTTCCCGAAAAGCCTGCTCTATTCTGATTGGTTGGCTGTGAAACACAAACGCTGTCAAATACTCGCTCACTAGCCTCGTGCTTTGTGGGCGTGTCTAAGCAGGCGTGTACGTGGGAAATTAAATGTGTTACATGTTGACATAAGCATGTTACATTAAAAAAAAACAAAGCTTTCAAGGTAGTTAAGGACCAGTGTGTTCAGTATAATATGTCCCCTTTAATTATGCAGATGTATTAATTTGACAATTTATTGGGTGTTTTATCAAAAATCTGAATCTAGCAAATGTATGTTTCTGAGCTCTAGTAAGACAAATAAACTTTGGTTTTCTTTGCATATTAAATTTTCTTTCATTTTTTTGGCCGGAGCTTTTATTATTTTGTATTTGTTTGCACTGGTAACATTACAACTGTCGTTTTCTGTGTCGTTTGATGTTTCTGGACCTTTTTCATCCTGACAAACAAAATATTTTTGCATGAAAGAAATGGAAGAACGAAGACATTACGCGGCAGCTCGAACACAAAATCACTTTTCACAAACTCATTTTGGTTGAACTTTTGTTTCCTGCCTTAAAAGTGGATCTGCTTTCCCACAGAGATATTAAAAAAATCTGATTTTGCGTAAATCTCACCTCTCTGTAAGACTCCTCAGCGTGGAGGCAGCAGGTGTTTATCTCTCATCTCACAGCATTACAGTTTGAAGCGTCACCCTCAGATTTCCACATTTCATTACTAATGGCAACAGACAGGCAACAACTTTTCTCATCACTTCATATTTCATAACTGCTGCATTTCCTGTTTGTTGTTATGGGAACCCTTTGTGTCCAGACGCCCATTAAAACAGATATGGAGATTTATTTTGACAGATACTTAAAATTAAGGCATGTCTGAATGGCAATATTGTATCTATGAGTGTATATATGTATAAAACCAAATGTATAAAAGATGTTGAGAAGATGTGAAGAGATCATAAAATGTCTGATTATGATGTAAATTAAAGTATATGAATAACAGCTGCTAAGGTCTGTAAATCACACTGCAGTAACAACTAAAAAGTGAATGTTTGTACTGTATATGTGAATAAAACCACAAAAACTTGTCATTTTTATCTTGTCTTGTTATTGTTTTTGATGAATAACTTCCATAATTTTAGCGTTTAAGCGCAATAAAAAGTGTGGAGTGAATGTATGTCTCCACCGGGGAATATAGTCCCAAAAGAAGACCTGCATTTATTGAAAAATTTAAATGACCATGACTTCATAATTTTGCGTAACTATTAGCAGGGGGAAACATCGATTTTTAAGGTGGGTGTATCACTTGAACATTTAATTTTGAAAGATTAAGAGATTTTGCAGAATATCAGGAAAGCTGAAATACAGTTTCATTCTTTGGGAAATGATTGTCATTAACCTTACATGTATGAAAATTGACTAGATTTGGCTCAAATATGCAAAATGGATGGTATGGTCCTTTAAATAATGATGATAAATTTTATTTGTTGGTGTTTTTCAAAACACTCAAGGACACGTAACAATATAATAAGAAAGGAATTAAAACAGCATGAAGTTAAAATTAGGATACAAATACATAGACACCTACAAAAAGGAGTTAAATAGCATAAAGTTTAAATCAGGCTGATTAAGTTAATTATAATCAATAAGCCAATTCAAAGTGTTTTAATCTGATTTGACTGTGATGGAGTCCAGCTGACGGAGGTCCATTCCAACGTGTCCTCATAGCAAAATGGAATACTGAGCGCTGATATCGGCCCATTTCCACTTTTGTGGGGTTTATGAATGCCTTCCTGCTGCCCTCAGGAGCATCCAGACAAATATTAAAGAGGCCCACCGCCTCCTCCCTCCCCCAGGGGAAATCCACGGGGAAATGGTTATCTGTGTTAGGCTCGGTGGCAGGTGTCATACAGACCAGCCATCAAATTAGCCTGGAGGAAGAATGAAGCGAGGAGGGGGAGGGGGGANCCCCCATCCATAAGGCCATAGAGTCTGCTGTGTGCTCTACAATAAACATCATAATTGACAATTTGCTCCAGTGGATGGTCACGGCCAGCCAGCTATAATCTACTCACTCTCTCTCTCTCTCTCTGTCATACTGTTTCTCAGTGAAATCGAGGAACCAACAACCAGCCATATATATATATACGAGATATATATACATATACATATATATACGTATATATATATATATATACATATAAAATAAATAAGTAGTGAACTAGTGATTTGAGACATGAATATTTCAGATCCGCTGGATTTTTGACATTGATAATCAACACAGCGGATCCAAACCAGGCAGTGTTTAAAAAAAAAAAAAAAACCTTCATCGGCCAAACTAGGCGTCCCTCAACCCTGTTATTCATTCTTAGTACGATGTGCTACATTTACACGCCATGTACACCTGATTTTTTTGCTCACTTGACACATAATTCAATATGATATGAATTGAAACAGGGACATTCTGGTCACATGATCCCACTAGAAGTCCCAAAAGCTCAGATCCTTTTGATTTAATCCTATTTTACTCAGGGAAAGAAGTGTTACATAAAAGGCAGGAAACCGGCTCAAACCCAAATATTAGTTAGACATTTGTGTGAGGAAATGATGTATTTATATGCTAAATGTATGCTGACCGTATGGTATGTTTGCATATGTGTGTTTTGAGCCAGAGGACTATTTAAGCCTTTCACTGCATTATGAAGTATCATGCCAGCTGTTTCTAAAATAGCAATATATATTCTGTTAAAATGTTCCTGTTGAAATTAGTCTGAACATATGCGCTCAGTACAAATATTAATACAGTTCTCCAACTTGTCCTTAATACAATATGGCTTTATTCCAAGATGGCGGATTTACATCCAGATTAATGAAGTGTGATTTTTCCAAAATGACACATCTCTCTGCTTGAGCTGAATAAAACAGCGAAATGCTTTCGTGTTAAATAAGATGAAAGGAGACATGAGAAGGTGGAAAAGAAAATCACACATTTTATTTGAAAGTGTCAGAGAGCGTGTACCCGTCACAATGAAGTATGCAAAGTAGAGCATATAATGAGGTTCCAGGTGAAAGTGTTTCGCTGCAGTGGAGCGAAGCCCATCCCTGCTTTCTTATCCCTTCAGTCTGACACACAATAATTTAAAGTATCAATCCAAAAATCATATTTCCTCCAAGTCAGAATTCGTACAAGGGGCGCAAATCTACCTGCAGATTGAAATGACGTTGATACCGGCGGGTGAAAGATTTGAGTTCCCTGAATGAAACAGCAGTAGAAATCCGATCTGAACTCGGCGGCGGAACACAATTAGTTCTTTAACGTGCGTTTGGGAAACTGCATTTGAATGCACCGATAAGCCGTTTCAACAAGGCTATTAACATTTTTTTTTTTTTTTTTAAATCCATCCCGACTCCATTGTTGGTAGAAACAGCAGTACAGTGTGTAATTTGAAGCCAATTTCTGGGTGAATAATACATATACAGGTATATACGTACACGGAGCTACAGCTACACCAGACACATACATACACACACACACACACGCAAAACGGAGTCGCTCTTATGAGATTTACAGCACTGGAATAAGTTATTAAACTTCTAAAGATCAAAAACTACAGCATGACTTCACCTTTATGATATTGCACAATCGTAATGAACACAGAGTTTCCTGGAATCTGTTCAAGCTAAGATTGAGACAAAATACATCCCTAAAAGGAAAAAATTAGATTCAGTGTGTGTGTTTCGGGATTCTACAGACTTGGTTATTGCTTCTGGATTTGGATTAAAGGACCATACCGGCCATTTTGCATGTTTGAGACTAATATATTCAATTTTCATTCATGTTATGTTACTGACAATCATTTTCCAAAGAATAAAACCGTATTTCAGCTTTCCTGATATTTTGCAAAATTTCTTAATCTTTCAAAATCAAATATTCAAGCGATACACCCACCTTAAAAATTGATGTTTCACCTGCTAATAGTTAAGCAGCCTTATGAAGTCACGGTTGTTTTTTGATAAACACAGGTCTTCTTTTGGGACTATATTCCCCGGTGGAGACATATATTCACTCCATGCTTTTTATTGTGCTTAAACATGAAAACTACATAACTTTGTCTTGTTCACCATGATGGACTACCTATCCCAAGAACATTTCAAGTATCAACTAATTGATTTTAATAGCGTACCAGAATGAACTGAAATCGATGGAGGTCTGGAAGGTAGGAAAAAAAAAATTGTCAGTAACGTAACATGTATGAAAATTGAATATATTTGGCTCAAACATGCAAAATGGCTGGTATGGTCCTTTAANCGTAACATGTATGAAAATTGAATATATTTGGCTCAAACATGCAAAATGGCTGGTATGGTCCTTTAAGAACCGTTCTCGCTGACAGGAAAAGCGCTATCTTTGACAAAGGTGCAAGAGGTCATGTGACAACACAAAATGTAAACACTTTAGCCAAACTTCATATGGACCAAAGGCGCAAAAACAACCAGGCGTTTCACTTCATGAAGACGCGGCGACAAGGCGGCTTGACTTGGCAACAGGCAGAAGAAGTCAGGTCTGTTGATGAGGCAAAGATTACGGCTGAAACAGCAACACGTAAACCAGCGACATATCGTGAAAGTACGTCACAGCGAAGCCGAACGCCCGCTTCCAGACCTCCTAATGATTTGTGAGCAGAAGTGCAGTCGTGTCCCCGTTATTGCTGATCGCTTGACTCTTAGGCTGTAACAAAACAATACGGAGAACCTGCTGTAAACATGGAGGCGGAGCTACAGTATCACAAGATAGAAAGATGTAAAAAAAACAAAACAAAAAAAAAAAATCTGAAAAAGGGAAAGGCTGGCTGTGAATGGAAAGGATCACGTGTAAAAGGCAAGAACTTGATCCGTGGAAACCTTCGCACGGGACAACGGATCCTGCATGAGACATTTTAAGACGACCGACCCGGCAGCACGGATGATGTCATAGATTCCTGTCAGGCTGAAAAAGTGTTTTATTCTATGGAAAGTCTGACTAACAGGATAAAATATGCCAAACCGTTTCTTCTACCAACATCAACACGTAGTATCTCTATACATCATATTCTGCAAACTTCGGTAACAGTCATTGAACTTACGAGAATGTTACTTGTATATTCTCTCACGACTTTACAAGTAACATTTGCCGATCGAGCTTATGCAACAACAGCAACCAATCAGCAGTAACTTTACAACGGCGAGGCGAACGACAGCCTGCGACCGTGGAGTCAAACTTTGTTTTTGTACGGGGAAGCCGAGGGATAAACGCTTCACAAGTCGCAACCCACGTTACACGTGTCAAAGGTCAAAAACAGGAGATCAGCTCTGAGGACTCGCACACGCTCGGACATATGTGGATACGCTCCGGTTTGAATCAGAGAGCGCCGGGTTGGTGTTTTCTTTGTCCAAATTTGTAATCAAAGAATGTCATTGGTTGTATCCTCAAACGCGCTCCGTATGAATATGCTCGTTAAAAACCGCCACAATTAACAAGTATCCAGATGACTCACGCTTCTAACACGCTAATATACATGAGGCCACGGATGAAAGTCTAGATGTACCGTATATACATGAAGGGATTTGATCCTAGTTTCCTGTTTCTTTACGTCTAATCTTTGCTTCTTTTTTTTTCGGTGGGGTTATTTCTCCTGCAGCAGCGCGGGGATGTTGATGTTCCAGCCGATGGCCTGCCGGTCGAAGCCGCAGGTGAACAAGTTGCACGACTGGTTCTCCTCGTTCCACGCCGTGCAGCACACCATGCGCCTGTGGCCCTGCACGCGCACACACACACACACACACACACAAACGCAAACAGGCGTGTTAAAATTCCTGGCTTCAAATGCTCTATCAGAATTTCAGCATACACACACTAGGGCTGGATGATGTGGAAAATTTTTTTAATCACAATATCGATATATATCACGATATAAATCATGGCAAAGATTCTGCTGCATTTCAACTTGAACTTAAGATTTATTTTAACATTTTCTTTATGCATGTTCGGAATGTAAAAAAAATAACCAACAATTGTATGAACTGAAAAACTGCATCATCCTTAATAAATAAATCCAAGCTTCAGGCTGAAGCCAAAACTTCGTCAGCGCTGCTTTCTGGCTAATTTAAACTGGACATGGCCGCTCTGTTTAGTTCAGACTTAAATAACCAAAATGACGCCACACTGCTGACATTTTCTTTTTGCCTTGCTTATCCACGACATCACTTTCTTTGGGACAGTAACGCTGCTGAGCTTTTACTTTCTTCCTCATCATTTGCTTTCTTTTTCCTCTGGAGTTTCATCACTTTCTGACATCTTTGACTTTCGCTCACATATCACCACACAGGCTGCGGCGTGTTCACTGTTTAGCTAAACGCTGGGAGGAAGTGGGCGGGTTTATTATGACACTGTCACCAGTTCTGACAAGCTATTGGCTGTTTGAGCCGTCATTAACGTAATATATTCAAGCATTATTTTCTATCGACTTTATATTGACATCCTCATTTTTATATCGAAGATTTTTTTATGATGCAATTATATATCATTTACATCCTCCAGCCCTCACACACATACACACACATTTATGTTTCATCTGTACCATTCTGTTGCTACGTGGAAGTCTCGCCAGCCTCACTCCGCTCATGTCAAACAGTCGGACTTGTCGATTGTCGTGTGGCAGAGCGATGATCTTCTGGTTGGCGGAGACGCTTATCCTGAGGAGATCAAGTTCCAATCAGAGCTGCGTTGCATTAATACAGTTAGTCAAAGATTCAGATTCAGATTCAGATTCAACTTTATTGTCATTGCATATGTCACAAGTACAAGCAACAAAATGCAGATTGCATCTAAACCAGAAGTGCTTCAGCAGTAATTAAATAACGAATAAAGAATCTTAAAGTCCAATTTCTTATAAAGCTGTTTGTTTTTTTCCTGCTGATATTCTCCTGTTAAAAACTGCTGCATGTTGCTGACTGGCACTAGCGCTGCGGTATTTCATACAATCCAGACTTACAGAGATATTTCAGGAAAAAAAAAAGTGAATTTGCTTGAAATTTCTCTGATATCAGCTGCTGCTGGAATCCAAAGTCACTGCTGGGTTTCAGGAGAATTACTGACAACTGTAAAGAGGGAACATTTTCAGCAGACAAAATATCTTTTCATCCGCCGTTTTGGACGACATAGCCATCGTCGTAACATTCAGAATACCCAAAGCAAACTCAGGCTCCAGCATCAAACCCAGACGTCTGACTGCTCTTGAACTCAGCATGAGGACATACAGCCAAACCTGACGATGTGAAATTAAACTGAAATACTGCTTCAAAATCAGCAGAGTAGCCAGCCAGCACTTATTAATAACCTGTATTATTTGAACATGCTTATTCACATAAAAAAAAAAAAAAAAAAAAA